>LACB01000176.1:0-51829 GCA_030142185.1 Penicillium thymicola
CCCCCCGGTTCACAGCTCAAAGGCTAATCAAGTCCAGGTGTCGCGTTCTTTGGTATGATGTTCCAGCTGCCGTTGATTTCCCTCACCGCACCATTGGATAATATGCGCGGGCCTGAGGGTCGGGTCATTGGAAACTGCATCTTCTGGGTCAGCTTTTGTCTAGTCGGACAACCGCTTGGAGCGCTCCTGTACTTCTTCGCTTGGCAGGCCAAGTACGGGAGTGTAAGTAGGATGGTGCCGAACGTGGGAGTATGAACTTTTCAAGGAACATATAGCCGTTTTGTGTATCGCATTTCTCTTGACATATGCTGGAACTGCCAGCTCTCATTGAACATTTATTCGTGAAATGCTAGAAAAGGTCCCTTGTATGACGTCATATTGTTGTTGCCTTTTCATTAATACTTCAGGACTGTCAATTCCTTGAGAAACTAGCTTGAACGAAGGATCTAGAAAAGTCTTCGACGTTCTCAAAGGCCAACTATATTACAACGTTCTTTGTAGTCGAGACTCCTTGAAAATTCCCGGGTCGGCTGAATCGATTGTACCGACGGAACTCGGGGCGCGTGACCCCCGAACCTCCAACTGACGTATAAAGGACATCCAGAATCAGTCGAAATCACAACGTAAAGCTACTAACTCACATCATTTCCCCGGATTCTCTTATAATCATGGTCGCATTCATTGTTCCTGGCAACTACGGGTAAGTTATGCCACTCCTAGCTCAACATTCAAGCTTCCCGTGAGATCCGAGGCTAACATCAGTCCCCCAGTGCCGTCATTGCCGTTGCACTCGGCGCCATCCCCGTCTTGGGATTCGCTCACGGCTGTATCACTGGCAGCCTGCGCAAGGAGGCCAAGGTTCCCTACCCTCACAGCTATGCCTCCATGGAGCTATGCAAGGAAAATGTGCGTCTCATTCCCCATCTATCACCCGACCTTCGCAAGCCCTTTTCAATGAAAATATTTATATATATACATATAAACACATATATGTACTTCTTATTGGTCAAATTATACCTACTAAACTGTTTATAGGCCAAAGCTGAGAAGTTCAACTGCGCCCAGCGCGCCCACACCAACTTCCTCGAGAATGCCTCGCAGACAATGCTCTTCACCCTGGTCGCCGGTTTGAAGTACCCGGAGTTGGCTGCTGGTCTGGGCGCTCTGTGGGTTTTCTTCCGCGTTCTGTTCCTCTACGGCTATGTATACTCGAACAAGCCGCAGGGTAAGGGCCGCATGATGGGCGGGGCCTTCTGGTTGGTGCAGGGTGCCCTCTGGGGATTGAGTATCTACGGTGTTGGACTGCCGCTGCTTTCTTTCTAAGTGTTTGAAGCTTGAAATCCGCTAGAATGTCTTGAAATTGAAGAGGTGCTATCTATTTTTATGTCGGATGTAATTATGCGCCACAGTTCCAGCCTCGGAAGATTAGCCAGTGGGGTCCACTGTGGCAGAAAAAGTTCCCCGATGGTCTTCGACTCAAACTTGTTTCAATTCTTCTACTTTTGGACCTGAAAAAGACAATTGCGTTCAAGAGGCATTTGTCATTTACTCCATTTCCCTCCTAAAATCGCAAAATCACATACCAGATACATAACAACCACTTCATCCCGTCAACCCCACCATGTCGTCCAAGTCGCAATTGACCTATAGCGCCCGCGCTCAATCGCACCCCAATCCTCTTGCGCGCAAGCTTTTCCAAGTCGCCGAAGAAAAGAAGAGCAATGTCACCGTCTCCGCTGACGTGACCACGACAAAGGAGCTCCTGGACCTCGCCGACCGTAAGTGAACCCACCTCACCCCACCCCTCCAACGAAACAGCCCACTAACCCATCCCCAGGCCTTGGCCCCTACATCGCCGTGATCAAAACCCACATCGATATCCTCTCCGACTTCAGCCAAGAAACAATCGACGGCCTGAATGCCCTAGCGCAAAAGCACAACTTCCTCATCTTCGAAGACCGCAAATTCATCGACATCGGCAACACAGTCCAGAAACAGTACCATAACGGCACCCTCCGCATCTCAGAATGGGCCCACATAATCAACTGCTCCGTCCTTCCCGGTGAGGGCATCGTCGAGGCCCTCGCACAAACCGCCCAGGCCACTGACTTCCCCTACGGCTCCGAGCGCGGCCTCCTCATCCTCGCCGAGATGACCTCCAAGGGATCCCTCGCAACAGGCTCCTACACCTCCGCCTCCGTGGACATTGCGCGCAAGTACCCCAGCTTTGTTCTGGGCTTTGTCTCGACCCGCTCGTTGGGCGAGGTCGAGTCTACCGAGGCGCCCGCCCAGGGCGAGGACTTCGTTGTCTTCACCACTGGCGTCAACCTCTCGTCTAAGGGCGATAAGCTCGGTCAGCAGTACCAGACGCCACAGTCGGCTATTGGCCGTGGTGCCGACTTCATTATCTCTGGCCGTGGTATCTATGCCGCTGCAGACCCCGTTGAGGCTGCTAAGCAGTACCAGCAGCAGGGATGGGAGGCGTATATGGCCCGCGTGGGTGCGCAATAGAGCGTGAAGTCCACGTTCCACTGTATTTACGTGAGTGGTGATGCATAATGAAAAAAATATATATATTTGATGGCGTGATATATAATCTTTTTGCAGCCCCGAGGCCCTGGTGGTCTCACATCAGCGTTGTTCACGGGTCTTTCCAATGTCATGCAAGGGCAAGGTTAAGTCCAACATGCAAGTGCTTAAGAGCATGTTTCACCTTGTATTCTGTTGATCATGAGATCAAGAGAGGGTCTCTAAATATTCGAATATTTGGAGTAGCTTTGATAAGGAGACCTTCTCCAACAATCTGTACCGTACTTTTATTTTAACCTTATAACCCGACCTATAACGCAAGTTCCCTCACATACACCGATAAGTAACTAGACCTATGTTAAATACAACAATGGCAGCATCTACCACGATTACAGATCGGCCTCCGCCAGGCATATGTTTGTCAGGATGAGCGGCGCCATTACCTATATCTCTCCAATGAGAGACTTGGTATATAACAGAGGGTGATTGTAAAGACCTTTGCATATATTCCGACTCAATGCAAGACTCGGATTGGTATCATTGATTGGACGGAGGAAATAGTGGGAATTCGACAAATGTAAGATGCCGCAGAGATATCGAAATACCTCGTTCTTTCTATCGCCACCAAGGAAAGATGCAATTCTAGTAAATCTCCTAGCAGAGCGGTCCTTTGATCATAGGCGCTCTAGACTTCTATACATTTCAAGGTTCGATTTTCGTAACGTAATCCCAATGGAGGTCCATGGATGCCCATTATAAACATTCAGCCCTTTGCAAGTATACTTTTAGCCGGCCAAGTCTATGATACACGATAGACCGTAAATCGGATACAGGCCAGTGAAAGAATAGATATCACCAATGAAATAGCTGTTTCTAGTGGGACTGGAACATCAAGCGTAGTTTACCGTCGATGGTAGAAAGTACTTCGTACTTTACTTAGACTGCACGCTTACTAAAACTTTATTCTCATCTATACCATGGCTATCTTGAGTCTATAGATTATTTGTAGAATATGTGATATTCGGGGGAATAAAGGTCAAACAAAGAAAGAGAAAACAGAAGTTGGGGAAAAGATTCCATTATTTCCAATAAAGCCCCCGCATCTGCGCATCCAATAATCTGTATATTCATGCCAAGTGAATGCACCACAGCTACATAGTACTACGACTGACCTGCTAGCACTTACTGTAAGGGGATGACTGTATGGGCGACTAAGTAGGCCATTCGAGACACAACCCTCTCATTGGTTTATATTGCCAGGCAGTATTTCAGATCCACTCTTACTATACAAAAACTAATCTGTTAACTATAGGACAAAACGAGAGTATCCATCAATTGCTCTGTAAATCTTGATGCCGAAGTTGACTAGCTTTATATGGCTATCCATATGCCATACAAAGTTAGGCTTAGAAATTGTGGAGGGAGAGAGGTACGATCTGCTAACTAACTAAGTACCTAGGTGTGACCTTCGAGGGAGGGAGCGGTGAGAACAGCGGTCAGGTTTTATCCAATGAGAGAGTTGTGTCCCAGGTATCATAAATAATCACCCGTAGACTTGCGCTCTTCTTTGTTATAAATCTTGGAAGATACCTAACCTAACCTACCCCCATTCCGATCATTCCCCTCATCTCCCCCTCTCTTGGACGCCCAATGGGACACATCAGAAACCGCCATAACGGCCTCTTATCGTATAGAGACCCACAACTTATTTTCCGAGCGGCATAGGAGGATGTATCGAGGATATGTTGAGATAACGGTGCAGTGCAGTTAAGCCGGCTTCGCTTAGTGGTACAGGGTATCGGATAAAGTAACCTTGGAACCTACTTGGTCTGAAGTAAGATCGTCCTATGCAGCTATCAGACGTGCGGAGTTCTCGACCTTACTCTTTTTACTTTATTTAGCGGCCCCCGCCCATCTGTTGTTTTCCTTTTTTATGCATTGCTTTGGTATTGCTTATAATTACACTACCGCTAACTTGGCAAGAGCTTAGTTTTGTTCTGTGTGACCTTGTCTGATATTAATTCTTCTACTGCCGCATTCTTCTACGCTTTACCTTATAGAACTGACACTATGGCCTCTGAGGAAAGAGCTGTTGGAATTTCCTCTGGCGTGGACACCGGTATCACCATGGGCAAAATAAAACATGTTGACTCTACAATTGAGAAGCATGCACATGATGGCGATGAGGCTCTGAAGGCATTGGGTGATCTTCAGGGTGAAACCATTGAGCTGGACGAGGCCACGAATCGCCGCTTGTTAAGCATTATTGATTGGCATATGATGCCGATCATGTGCTTCATCTATGGCATGAACTATCTGGATAGTATGTATACCCTTTCCTCGATTTTGTTTCTTAACGGAGCAAGGCAAGAGCGAGCTTGGTTTTATGCTTTGTTCTGTTGGCTGTTTAGTCCACTCGAGTGTTAATCCGTGACCCGATGTATAGAGACCACCCTCTCCTATGCCAGTGTTATGGGTCTTAGAACGGATCTGGATCTCAAGGGAGACCAATATCAGTGGCTCGGGAGTTTGTTCTACTTTGGTATGTTACATCCCTACTTTTATCCTCTGAGATTGATTCTTCTCCGGGAGCATATAACCTAATGGTTCTTCTGCATAGGTTATCTGGCCTGGGAATACCCGACTAACCGCCTCCTCCAGCGGCTCCCACTAGCAAAATATTCTGGAGCCTGCATCTTGATCTGGGGATTGATCCTCAGCTCTTTTGCCGCTGTCAATAACTACGCCGGTGCGATCGCTATCCGTTTTATGCTTGGTGTATTCGAAGCCGCTGTGACACCGGGCTTTGCACTGTTAACTTCCCAGGTACGAAACTCATGACTATAAACTAGATACAATGGATCGAGTTAATTTCCCAAACAGTGGTACACAAAACAAGAACAAGGCAGCCGCGTCAACATCTGGTTCAGCTTCAACGGCGTGGGCCAGATATTCGGCGGAGTGGTCGCGTACGGCATCGCTGTCGGCACCGAGAAATACGGGTCCTCCATCGAGCCATGGAAGATTGTCTTCCTCGTCACTGGCCTCCTTACCATCTGTCTGGGATTGATATTCCTCTGGATTGTACCAGACAGTCAACTCAATGCACGCTGGTTAAACGAGGAAGATCGCATCTTGGCTGTTGCCCGTGTGCGGGTCAACCAGCAAGGCATTGGCAATAAGCATTTCAAGCTATATCAGGTCAAGGAGGCGCTTTTGGATCCGATGACCTGGGCTTTCTTCCTTTATGCTTTAATTGCTGATATCCCAAATGGGGGTATTTCCAATTTCTTTAGTCAGTTGGTATGTTGACGATAGCTTATGAATACTTGCAGGTTCCAAGCATTGCTGACCAGTCCATCGCAGATTACAAGTTTCGGATACAATGCGAGAGACAGTCTGATTCTGGGTGTCCCTGGCGGCGCAGTGGAAGTCGTTGCACTGTTACTCAACGGCTATGTCGGACATATCACGGGGCAGCGCATCCTGGCTAGTTTGGGTGGGCTAGTCGCTTCAATCGTAGGAATGCTGCTCATTGTCGCTCTGCCCTTATCGAACAATGTTGGCCGTCTGATTGGATACTATCTCACACAAGCCAGTCCGACCCCTTTCGTGGCATTGTTATCGCTGATTTCTTCGAATGTTGCGGGATATACTAAGAAGACGACTGTCGCGGCTTTGTATTTGATTGGATATTGTGCAGGAAATATTATCGGTGAGTACTTCGTACGGAGTACACAGAACATCAAGAGATAAGGGACACGCTAACTCAACTTCCAGGCCCACAAATCTTCCGTCCAAAGGATGCCCCCCGCTATGTTCCCGCCGAGGTGACAATTATCGTCTGCTGGGGGGTGTGTCTATTCATTATGGTCGGGATCTGGATGTGGTATCGCCGCGAAAACGAGAAGAAGATCCTTTTCATTGCTCGACCAGAGTATGTGAGATTAGAGAATCAAGAGTGAGTTATTTACGATGTACTTTGTTGAACTTTTGCTAACTTTTGCTAACTTTTGTAGGTTCCTTGATTTGACTGATCGAGAGAACCCCGAGTTCATCTATTCTCTTTAAATTATAAATTTGGAGAGTATTATTATGGACCAATGCATTCCCAAGTGTTCTACAACAATGAAAATGAAAGGAGAAATGAAAGTCTTTTTTGTAGATCGTTGAGACTAGGGCTTGGCGTCCCAACACACATGCAGGATTGCAATGTCTATCATAGGTTAGCGTACAATATAACGTTAGGTATGTTGTAGTTATGGACTTTATGGACTTGATTTAGTTAGTTAACTATTTCTATTATTTCTATTATTTATCGAAATTCTTTGATCGTCCAAACAGAGTTTCTACATTGACAATGTGACCATGTGGTGAATAGTTTCCCTTGTAGCCTTATTATTGTTATTATTAGCACCATTATTAGCACCATTATTAGCATAAATTACCATAGCATATTTACCCCATACTACCTATGTTACAATAAAGCCCCTGCATTTACAACTCCAAGTACAACTGCAACTAACTGCAGGGTACGCGCCTTTCTAGGACGATCATGGCTAGACACTCTAGACGCCCCCCCACTCCGCTAAAATAAATGAGGAGCGGTGTGTTCATATCCAAAATAATAAAAGGAAAGAGATTTGCTTGACTTTCATTCTACTATTTTCTTTCATTTTTGTTTTGTTTTGTTTCTTTCATACTTGCCTATCTTCAAGATGGAGTCAACTTCTCATTTTAATACATTGTAGCCCTAATCTTATCTTACATGAACTACCAACTGCCAGCTACCCCCTTGATATACATCTGATCAGGGCACCTGCCTTGTCTACGGGTATTTGCCTATGATCAGAGTTGCCCGCTGACGGGAGTATGGCTACGGTCACATGTCTGGCCCTTAAGCCATCTTTGGCTATTTCAAAGTGCGAGCCCACTATCACAGAGCTCCAGGGATGTGAATCACCTATATCCCCTATATCCCCATCTGAGATGGCACCGAAGGTGAAAAGGATCAACCCACCGGGAAATGAGTCTAGTCGGCGAGAATCACAAACATCGACATCTACTTCGATCAGTCACTCTCGCTCGGCATCCCGCAGCACCGTGCGATCGCGACCCAACAGCCGTCGCAGTTCCGCCCACTCACCGCGCCGGGCTGTGCCCAACGCCGCTATCGTGCCTGTCACATCACCTCGCAGTTCCATGCATGACAAGCGCGAGTCACTACTAGCTCTACACCGGGAGTCATGTCGTCTGTTCCAAGGCGATGGGTCCAACAGGTCCTCAACCGAGACAAGACCTTCTCTACACCGGACAGCATCAGCTACATATAGATCTCAGCGAGATGGCCGCGTATCAACAGAAAAAGGCACCTCGGCACCCTCGTCGCCAATCGCACCTTCATATTCCAGCTTCCGCTTCGAGCCAGAGTCTACTTCACCGACCGCGCCGAGCGCACCACACTTTGTCACTTCGAGAGATCGATCAAACACCTTGCCTACCCACCACCACCACAGCCCCTCGTCCTCGTCCATCCATGTCCCGGCGACAGTAATGGAGTGGACCTCACCCGATACCCGTCGGCGTGAGTATGAGAAAATCGACCGCGCAAGCAGTGGTGCCCGGGGTCTCTGGCGCCGCGTCGCGCCTCGCTGCTTCCAGTCCCGCGAGACTCGCACTCCGTTCTTCGAGGAGGGCAAGACTGAGCGCGAAGGCAGCGTGCGTCGGTTCCGTATGGATATCCCCGAAGATGAAGAGCCAGAACTGGATTCTCATCAGGGAAAGTCGCAGACCCAAGTCTTGGATTTCCTGGGCAAGACACCGACCTCAAACTCGAATCCAAATAAAGATGCCCCCGATGGCGCTCGAAAACGTTGGACGTGTCTCCGTTCGAAGTCTTCTCCTCTTCCTAATATCTAAATTCTTGATTCCGATTTTGGATCCTCCAACATTTTTATCACTATCACCTTGTCATACAGAGCATAGCACAGGTGCTGCTCTCAAAACTACACTGCCTCAACTCCTTTCCCTATGATACCATGATCCCCGAGTGATGATCTGCATTTGCATCCAGTGGTTCCCTATCCCGCCGTCCAACATGTCCCTTGTCCGCGGGAAGCTCACTCTCTGGCCTATTCTTATCTCCAGTCCCTTTTGCATTTGTTGCATTGCTCCTGTCGTTTTTTTTGACTGAGATACCCTTATTGTTATTGGAACGCTGTACATAGCCCCCATATTGGTACATATATAACGGATAATATCTGGCATCTGAATCCTTTCTTTTTCTGTTTCACTTGCCTCTTGCCTCTTGCCTCTTGCCGCTTTTGAGTCCCGGGTAAAATCTTGCACGATCTGAGTATCCAGACGTGATCAATGATCATGATATTTGGAAATCTCGGAACAAAATGCTTTGTTCGCTAAGTATCGCCTGATCATCACCTGAGCACCCCGATCCACTCACTGATCATCATCTCTGAGGGCCCTGATTTGCTCACTGGATATGAACTAAGTTCCCACGTGTATAGGGAAAGTGCTGTCAATGCTCTAAAAGCGAGGGGAACGCGTAACTTCGGAAAACAGCATGCACCGTTCAGAGTTTCTTTCTAGACATGGTACAAGAAGATCATAACTCTAATTGGGTTTGGGGTACATAAAAGATGGCCATTTCCCACCTGAGCAGATGGACTTGGACCAGTAAGGAGCAAAGGCGAGAGCACCAAGATAGTACAACATATATGGACAACCACTACAAAAGCGGTGTAGAGCCCCCTTATAACCTTCCACGTTAAATCAGTTCTGGCAGCTCCGGGGAATAGAAGCTGAGCTTCTTCAATAGACAATGAAGTAGGCACTTGGTGGTATACAACGGTTTACTATCTATAGTTCTAGAGAACATAGGTAGTATTCATATCCATATTGAGTTATCCAGGGAACCTAGGACATGAGAGATCATTTCACGAAACATCAATACGCCAAACCTAAACAGGCCACAATGCACAAGCGCCGGGTATATCAGAACAAAAACCCAAAATGCTTTTTCTTTTTTTTTTTTCAACCGAGTCGATCACAGAAGATCAAAGTCATCCAACTTCTCGCGGTAACGCAAGATATTACGCTTGATCTTGCTGGAATCAACCCAGGTGACGAAGTCCTCCATGTTGCGCGTAACCAAGAAAGCAGGATCATTAACGACCTCCGTACCAACACGGACATGGCCCTGCTCAATGAAAGTAGTAGCCTAGCAAGAAAAAGTCAGCATTTCATTACATACACTCTCAACTCCGAGCCAAGTCCCCACTCCGCAACGTACAGCTTTGATAGTCTCAACCATGCCAGAGCGCACCATGAAGACGGCCAATCGGCGACGGCACAGCGCGGAAACTGTAACCTCGCGCTCGACCCTAGACAGACCGGCGCCCTGCTCGCGGGACTGCTTTAGGATTCCCATGCGCCATAGCTTCTCAAGCAGCTCGGATTCGAGCTTCTTGCGCAGCGGGTCCGCATCCGGGTCTAGTTGGGAGAGCTTGTGTGCGAGCTGGCGAAGAGAACCGCAGAGCGCACTGTATTTGCGGTAGTCCATTGGGTCTTGGAGGAGGTATCTTTGGCGGATTTCATGTTCGCGGTGGTTGCCGTCCGACTTGTAGTTGTGGAAGTCGACCTTCCGGAGAAGCCTGCAGGGGGTTTATTGTTAGCAATTGATCGTTGTGGTATCGTGAAGCTTTGAAGATATTGGATGGGAATCGGGTTGAGATTTCTGCGGGCGCGAGTATAGGTGTGGACGTACTTCTTCTCGTGGTGCTTGAGTTCACGGACCATTGTGGCGGCAGTTTCGGCTGGGTAAGATTAAACCGGAGAATATATCGAGAATGACTGAGCAGAGCGTGGACGTTGTTTCCAGAAGAGTCGCTGCGATAACAAAAAAATCAAGGCGGTTGATTTCTGCCGGGTACGTCTCACACACCGCCCGTCTTTTCCCCAACCGCCAACATCTCCCCACGGCTACTTCCTATCAACATTGGTTGATTTGACTTCGCAAAATGGAGAGTACAGCTGATACGCCAAGTAAGGTGACAGGCCGCCCTCGGGTGGACATCGACCCGTACAAAGACGAAGTCATTGCCCTGTTCGAAAAGAAAATGAAGAGCGAAGACATTTGCAAGCACCTGAAGAGGCAGCGTGGTATTCAGATCTCGCCGCGTACTCTAAACAAACGTCTACAGGTATGGGGCGTCAAAAAAGTTAAGGAAAACAACTCCTCCAATCCAGCGCTACACGCCCGCATCAAAAACCTGTTTTTCGACGTGGGTCTGACCGACCAAGAGATCGTCACCGTTCTACACGACGAGGGCTACGATGTCTCCAACCGTACGCTCCGCAGACTCCGTCACAAGCTCGGCATCCGCCTCCGGCTTGATTCGCCTGCACAACAACAAGCACAGGTCCAGGAGATTCTCGACGCTCTGACCGAAGAAATGGACAAGGGGACCATTGAGGGATATGGAAAGGAACTACTGCACAACCACTTCCGAAGCAAGGGGTACGTCTTTGCCCGAGATCGTCTCTACAGTGTCTACCGCATGCTGCGCCCGGATACAGTGGAACGCCGCACGAGCGATGTACCCCGGCGTCCTCCCCCGCCAAAGATTCTAGCGGGCCCTAATCTAACCTGGCACGTGAATGGGTACTCAAAGCTAGCCAATTTCGGGTTCCGCATTCATGCCGAGCTCGATGCCTACTCCCGATATGTCCTCTGGATTCATGTTGGCGTGGAGGCCCACACGGCCGCGGGCGTTCTCAAAAACCACCTTGCGACTGTTGCTTCTAAAAACCGCCAACCACGCACTCTGCGATCTGACTTGGAGTCCGAGGTTCCTCTTTTAGCCGATGCTCACTTTGCGCTCCGTCGCGTCACTCAACCGGATGTCCAGCGTGAGCAGTGCTGTGCACCTGGACGAGCCGCAGATACCCACCGGATTGAATCCTGGTGGGCCCAGCTTGCTAAATCAGTAGTAACACTTTACTATGTTAGTCAACGTTCAACTTCCACGGTTTTCTTCTACATCCAATTGCAGAATACTAACCTTGACCAGAACTATTTCCGCGATCTTCACAACGAAGGCCTCTTCTCCTCAACAGTAATTTCCGAACAAGTCGCCCTCTTTGCTATCTACATGCCCACCCTCCGCTCCCACATCAATTCCTACGTTCAAACTTGGAACATGCACAACATCCGCAAACAAACAGACCACCCAGAGCGCACCCCCGGAAAACCCTACATGAATTACCACCACCCGCCTAAGGGCGTAGAGAACTTCGGTCTCCCAGCTGACGTCGCGACGCTGCAGGCCATGCGACAAAATCACGCCGAATACGATACGGAGCAATATCTACCGCAAGATACTCTACATTGGTGTGAGTCGCAACTTCAGCAGCTGGGCTTCGATCCTCGTAACCCGCCTCCCCGGCTTCCTGGCGACCTCCAGCCGTTCCGCTCGGTTTACTTGGCTTTGCGCGAGCGAGCGTGGCATCATGAGCGGTCGGGAGCTGAGCCAAAGTTGGCGGCTTGTGCGGTTCCTGGTCAGGGCTTACGGGGTTATTTCCCCTCGGGTTCTGGTCGGTAGATGTTCCAAGGTTGATGAGCATAACGAATAATGAATACAAGGTTGAGGGTTTGGTATCAGCTAGGTTTTATTGCAAGCACAGCATTTTTACTACTATTAATATGTCGGAATTGATGTTTTCCTATTCCCAAAACACGAGTTGGATAAGTAACTTCGAAGGATCTCATTTATTCAATCATAAATTTTCTTGGATGAGAAGGTATGTAGAAAATGTCCGTATGCATTCTGTTAATCACCAAATCTAGTCTCAGGCATTGAAAAAAGAGCCTACAAGAATGCCCCAGCAAAAACAAAGAGGCAGGATGGTCACAGCAATCAATCATGACAACCCAGTGCAAAGTACTAAGGAACTTGCTGGAAAAGAGACAAAAAGATCACGCAGGAAGACTAAGAACTAGAACCTCCATCAACCAAACGACTCCTGCCAGCAATCTTCTCACTCAAAGCCCTAATATTCTCTGTCCCCATAACATCAAGCAAAGAACCTCAGCCTTAAGCTCCTTAACAATCCACGCCCGGAACTCCATAGCAACAAGGGAATCAATCCCCCCAAAGCCAAAGCGCTGAGGATCAATTTCCGAAGAAGAAACAGCAAGCAGCGAAGCAAGTCTCTCAACAATCCCATCAGACACAACAGCCACAGCACCCTCGACACCCGAAGCCGCCGACAAAAGCGCAGCAATACTAACAGTCTTCTGCTGAGCTACCTCACTACTCTTCGCCGGCATCGTGTTCCGGGAGTGCGTGAACATCGAGTAATTCAGGTAGCTAGGCAGCGGCACAGCGTTCTGGCGACACATCTCCGCAGTCGGAAGGCCGAGGACGAGCTGTGAGCGCGATGACGCATTACCGCCGTCCTGCTGATCGCGGATGAGGAATTCGACTGCTGCGTGGACTTCTTCTTCGCGGAGAAGCTCGAATAATGTTGCTGTGTGCGTACGCATCGAGCTTCGGTTCTCGGCCACCCAGCCCACGTTGGATACACTGCCTAGGTTTATACTGGCGGCCTTCATGCCCTTCGACACGCGGTATGCGGCCAGTGCGTCTTGGAAGGTGTTGCCTGCGGCGTAGTTTGATTGTCCGCGGTTGCCGAATATGCCTGCGACTGAGGAGAGCATGATGAAGAAGTCCATGTTGTTTGGTAGGACTTTATGCAGGTTCCAGGAGCCTTGGACTTTGGGTTTGATGGCTGCTTGCCAGTCTTTGAAGGAGAGTCCGGCGAAGGCGCCGTCCTAGTAATGTGTTAGTTGGTGTATATCTAGTAAACTGAGGTATAGTGACTTACTCGTAGTACCATGGATCCCTGAATGCATCCTTTGATAGGAGGTAGATTCGAAAAACCATCTCCTGATAATTGCTGCAGGCTAGAGATATCGGCGACATCGCAGGCGAGGGAATGGACCTTGCATCCCATTTTGTCGAGATCGGCAATCAATTCCACCTTCTCTGGACTGGAAGCCGATGAGCGGGATAGGATGATGAGACTCGTTGCACCCCGGGATGCCATCCATCGTGCTAAACTGCGACCCAAGCCGCCGTAGCCACCAGCAAGAACGTACGAGGCGCATGGGTCAAAATGACATGGCGAGAGTGGTCGTGGAACCACGGGGACCACGTTGGACGGATTAGGCGCAATCACAACCTTTGCTGCTTTTCCGCTCTGCGCAGCTCGAATGCCCTCTTTGATCTGAGTGAAGTCCATGACAGATGTTGTTCGAAGTTGGCTGATCTTGCCTTCGGAGTACAATCTCAGTGCCTCGATGAGCAGAAGACGAACTGATTCTGGTCGATGCTGAGCCAGCAAAAGAATGTCGACGGTGTGGACACTCACATTGCGTGGCAAAGAGGTCAGCTCGACTGTGGTATCGGCTCGCAAATCTGGATTCGACACATCAATAAATGTCCCAAATGGAGCAAGGCATGCAATTGACCCCCGGAGTGCCTGGCCGCTCAGTGCATTGAAGACGACGTCAACACCAGTATTTTGTGTGCACCGCATGATACCCTTGACAAAGCTTAGATCTCTTCTAGAGAAGATACGGTCTTGAGGGATACCGTAGTCAGAGACAAGCAGATCACGTTCTTCGACCGTTCCCACGGTAGCGTAGATCGTCGCTCCAATCATATGGGCATACTGAATGGCCGCTTGACAGATATCCGATGCACTGGTATGTATCAGGATAGTGTTTTCGGGTGCCAGATGAGCAATCTCCCCGAGTCCTTGGATTGCTGTCACGTATGCCCAAGCCAAACCGGCGGCAACTTCGAACGAGATCTCATCAGGGATTCTCACGAGGTGCAACTGATCATTTCGACCATGAGTTCGGACGGAACCACCCTTTTTGTCGCCCAAGATGTAGATGACTCTGTCACCCAGGGCTGGGCCTTCAACTTCCGGTCCTACCTTGCTCACGACACCAGCAATCTCATTCGCGAGGTGGCCGGCGGAAATATCCGAAGAAAGACCAATTGCTCGGATTTCAATCTCGATCTCAGTGGCCTTACATGACTCTTCATGCTGCGTGTCAATGACCCAGTGGTATTCACCGGTGCTAACAGCGGCCTCGTGTAAATGAATGGGAGTATTATATTCACCGAGGCGTTGAAGCTGAGGAGCTTGCTGAGAAGACTGTGCAGCCAGGAACTGATCCGCAGCCTCCCACTCGTTCAAACGGCCAATGTGGATGAGACCATTCTGCAACATATACTCCGCGTGACGATCATTCTCTGGCTTGTCTACGAATTGACGCTTGACAATTTTGCCGATGGCTGTAGTAAGATTCTCTGGCGAAGCGATCTCCGACCCCGGCTCCGCCTCTGTCAAAATGACAATATTTGAGCCATCGGCATCTCTCTCCCAGCGCACTGTTCGGAGAAGACCGAGGCTCATGCTTGCATGTGGATGCGAAATGGGATTTCTGGTCACCCACAGTAAGTTTTGGCACTCGCTGAGCAGCTTCTTGAGTCTGGTGTATTCCACTTCATTCATATCGAATAGGTATGGAGACTCCAAGTCAATCAATGAGATGTAAAGTGCATCCTGCAGGATGGGATTTTCCAATTCCGCAGGCTCCTTAACGAGAATATTCATGTATCCCAGTTCTGGTAGAATTCCTTGAAGGTTCTCAATAACCTCCCCTTCCAAATCATCGATTGTCAAGATAACCGCTGTATTCGATGACTTCTTCTTGGGTAGTTCGATGGCAGAAGAAACAAGAATACTCTGCCATGTCAAATCTGGATCGTTCGAGCTGGGGTACTCGATATCAATTCCTGAAAATCCCGCATTCAGCAGCAGAGGGTTCCATTCAATGGCCGGGATGTACGGACACCACTGACGACACGGCTCATCGCCCAGCCACCACCCGGAAAGCTGACCAAAAACAAGTGGATACCAGAGAAAATCCTGTCGGATTCCTTCCTGCATGACGAGCTGGCCACCTGGCTTCAATAGAGATCGTAGATTCTGCAAAGCGTTCTGAAGGTTTGCCGTGGCGTGGATGACATTGCCAGCGAATATCAGGTCATATGTCCCTAGTTTGAGTCCCTGATCGACTGGCCTTCGCTCGATATTGAGCGATTGGAAGTTCATGATGTCAGACCATGCTTGGAAACGCTGTTTTGCTTTTTCGAAGAAGCCGGACGAAATATCCGTGAATGTGTAGCTGGCAATGTTGCCTTTGCTCTTCCCAAGGTCTGGCGAAAGAACAGCCAGAACTTCAGCAGTAAAACTGCCGGTGCCCCCGCCGATCTCGAGGATGTTCAGTTGGGAATGCTGGTGACTGAGAAGAGACAAGTGGCTCTGTAGATGCTGTGGCAGGTTATACAAGTGGAGGCCTTGTACACTTGTTCCATCATGGTGTCTTGACCGAACATGAGATCCAGCGGATCAGTCTCCTGGCGCACAACATGGGCAATGTTGCGGCCCATTCGGGCTGTGATGGCACCTTCAGCACTGTGGGCCTCTATTTCCTTTCCAATGGCTTCCTTGAGAGCCTCATCCTGGAAAACCTCCTGGAATTCGCTGTAGGGCAAATGGATTATTTGATTACACTCGAGTAGCCCTCTCATATGCTCCATCCAGCCAAAGAATCTTCGCATGTGTAAATCGAGTTTCATAACATCAAAGTCCTTGAGCTCGTCCAGTGCATCCATGACGTAAAGCATCGTTGCAAGCTGAAGACGCTTGACCCAGTACAGAGCCTCGGTGTTATCGGTGGTGCCGAGATAAGTCAGTGCACAAGCGGATTTGGACTCGAGGAAATGGAGGTCAGGCTTGTATTCAATCGCGCTGCACAGTTTTCGCTTACTACTTTCAGCAAGACCAGACTCCAGCGGAGTGAGCTCGATACCGTTCATACGGATGCGAGGTGTGTTTGTTCCCTCATCCAGCATCTGGATTTGGCCCTCAAATTTATCAGCTCCCACCATAGACACAGTTGCATGTCCTGTGAATTTGTGGGTTGGGGTTGAATTCAGATCTGCTGAAACCCAGACATCGCGTACGAAAGTTGGCAATCTGATCTGATCCAGGGTGGACTTGTTGGTAAAGTCGAGAACTGCCGCGATCATCAAGTGGATCATACTATCCATTGTGGCAGGGTGGATGAGATGAGAATGTAGATACTGCTTTGGCATAGACTGTGCAATGTCCGGGACCGTCACTGATCCAACAACTTTACCCAGCCCACGCCCACTTGCGCGGACGTCTGTAAGGTTCCGGAACAAAGGACCGAAATTGAGGCCGGATGTCTGGAGGTTGTTGTATGTGGATTTGAAGGTCATGGCCTTGGCACATGTCTCATTTGCGCGGAAAAGTTCAGATCCCAAAGCTCGGCTTTCTTCTTCTGCTTCGCGGCCATTGTCCACTGGGTCAGAAGCTGTTTCGTGGTCGACGGTGATGTGACCAGTGCAGTGTTCTGTCCACTCGTCGCTCGATGCATTGTAGGAAGTTATTTGGAATCGGCGCCACGCTCGTGACGATGTCAGGTAGTCTTCGACAGTTGCCATTGCCAAGGAGACTTCAATTCCTTCTTTGGTATCGGGGACAATCAAGGCTCTTCGGATGTTGACTTTTCGTAATTGGAAGCCAGTGATCTTTGCCTCACCAGCCAACTGCCTCGATGCTTCAATTGCCATAATCAGATAACCCACGCCAGGGTAGACGTAGTTTCCAGTGACCTCAGCAATGTTAATAAATGAAACTATCTTAGAGACAGTTTCGGACTTACCATATGATCCCTTAACCAGGGGTTCTCATTCAATCGGACAAAATGTCTCCATCTGGGAGCAGTAGGATTCCAATCCGTGATTGGTGCCCCAAAGAGATCATGACGAGGGAACTTTCGAGTTCGAAGATTCTTGCTCAGTCGACTCTCAAACAGAATCTTCTCGGTATGCTTGAAGCTGTATGGTGGCAGGTCCACCAAAAGTCCGGGCCGCCTTCTTGCCTTAGAGCGAGCAGCTTGATTCACAGCGTGGAAGTCTAGTTCACATCCACTTGAAGCTAGGAATCCAACTGTAGTGAGTAGAGTGTTGAGGCTATGATCTGTCCGTTTAAGAACAGCCAGGTACTTGAATTCCAACTTGGGGCTCTTTGAGGCCAGTGTCTCTTTGATGGCACTCTGCAGTGTTGAGTGAGGCCCTACTTCCACAATAAGGCGCAAAGAACCAGTGGAATCGGCCGAGCCACGACTGGATATTGTTCTTGAGGTCATTGCAACCAAACCACTCGTGAAAAGAACAGGTGAAACCATATTATCCACCCAGTATTGAGCAGGCAGATGTTCCTCTTTGACTTGCTTTCCTGTGACAGTGGAAAACATATGCACTTGGTGTGGAGCTGCGAGTCGCCTTCCATAAGGAAGCGTTCCCATCAGACGAAGATAATCCTCAGCAATGGTATGCATGTGGGCCGAGTGATAAGCATTCTTGACGTTTAGCTTTCGAGCAAAGATGCTATCGGCATCGAGAAGATTCTTGAGGCAATCAATCATGGCATCGTCTCCAGACACAGTGTTGTTCTTAGGACTATTGCGGCAGGCGATGATGAGCTCCCCGGTGTTGTCCTTCTTCACAGAATCGATATAAGGCTGCAGTTGTGATGCACCCAGACCCACGGCCATCATCGCTCCATTTGCGGAAAGCTGCTTGGATGATACGTATCCACGGTAGTATGCAACCTTCCAGGCGCCTTCGCGGGAGAGTTTGCCAGAGCAGTAAGCGGCAGCTATCTCGCCGGATGAGTGCCCCGTTACATGTTTTGGGAAGATTTCCCAACTGGCCAAGAGATCCACAAGCGCAATTTGCAAGACTGTGCACAACGGATGAGCGATCTCGGGCAAGTTGACTCGGGGTGTCTGTCTTTCAGTCAAGAGTTCGTCTATAATACGTTAGTCGAGCGCATTCAGCCAAAACTGGAAAATCAAAGTATTACCAAGTAGCGACCACGGACTACCAAGCCGGCGGATATAGTCCGATGCTTCCTCCACGGACTCTTGGAAAACGGGGTAGACCATGAGCTCTCGGCCCATGGTCTGGTATTGAGCTCCCTGGCCAGTGAAAATAAATTCAACCTCTGGCACTCTAGCAGTTCTGGTTGGCTTGGGGAAATTCGATTCCGACAGGTTCCATGCGAGTTCTGTGACCGAGGACGCCATGACGAAACTCTTCCAGGCAAACTTGGATCGTTTCTTTGACAGGGTGAAGGAGAGATCATCAAGGAGATGGTCGTGGAGAGTAGACTGCGTCGTCCTCCGGTTCAAGTACTTGGCGAATTCAGTTGCGTTCCGCTTGACGCCATCTTCGTCAAAAGCCGATAGCAAGAACACCTTTGGCTTCTCGACCAAGCTGGTGTATATGGAGGACGTGAAGGTTGGCGATGCACAAAAGCCATCGCTTGTGGGTGTATCCACAAAGGTGTCCCCAGGTCCAGAGTGATCGCTGTCATCGAATGAATCCGTCGCAATATCATTTGATTCATTTCCTGATCGGGACAGAGCCAAGAGCCGGCTCCTGATTTTCTGGACTGTGGGAACAGTAGATGTGGTGCGGTGAGCTCCTGCAAGACGGCGGTCATTCAGATAGTGGTAAGCGTCATCAAGAATGCAGTGAGCATTGGTGCCACCAATTCCAAATGAGTTGACGGATACTCTTCGCAGCCCTGATGATGGCCATGGAAGAGCCTCAGTAGGGAATGCAATATTCCAATCCGCTGCGGGAATGGAGGGATTTGTCTTCTTCATATCAAAGTTTGCAGGTATGGTTCCAGTCTCAAGAGTTAGAATAGACTTAATGATGCTTGCCACACCCGAGCCACCTTCCAGATGCCCAATGGAAGATTTGATCGCTCCGACATAAAGCGGAGTCTCTCGGTGACATTTGAATGCTCTCGCAAGAGCCCCGGCTTCGATTGGGTCACCGGTGCTTGTTCCCGTGCCGTGGGCTTCAACAAATCTTGTGTCTTCAAGATTAAGGCCAGCTCTCCAGTAGACCTCACGGATTAATCTTTCTTGTGCGTCTGAACTGGGAACCGTGATTCCCGGTGTGCGGCCATCCTGGTTGACTCCGGTCTCCCGAATAACCGCACGAATAGTATCACCGTCTCTGATAGCGGCACTCAAAGGCTTTACTATAATTGTGCCTACACCTTCGCCCCGTGCATAGCCTTCGGCACGGGAGTCGAAGCTGAAAGACCGCCCTTGGGGTCCCAACAGACCATGGTGGCTCATGCCGATGGTTTCCACGGGATTTTCAAGAATGCTCACACCGCTGACGACAGCCTTGACAATTATCAGTATATTAGCACAAGAATATCAATGTCAACACAGATAGCATACCATGTTCGTCTCTCTGGTACGTAAGCTCTGTACAGCGAGATGCAGCGCCACCAAGCTGCTGGAACAAGCCGTGTCAATGGTCATGCTAGGTCCTTTGAAGTCAAAGAACCAGCTGACACGGTTGGACAGAATGGCATTGGTGACTCCTGTGGGCTTGTATTTTAAAGTGTTTTCTGGGTCTGAATTGAGGATACCCAGGTAGTCATGGTTGAATCCACTGACAAAGACCGATGCGTTCGAGCCAACAGCGCTGGTCAAGGGAATGCCTGCATTTTCCAAGGCGTGGTAGACATTTTCCAGTACCAGTCGCTGCTGCGGATCCAATGTCAAGAGCTCATTCTTTGTAATATTGAAGAAGGAGCCATCGAAGTAGGCGGGGTCTTCTGAGAGGTAGTGACCTCCTTGGACATGAAACTATAGATAGATATCAGTTAGCCGAGTATTCATAGTGATTTTGGTTGGCATGGCTCGGATATTACTTACCGTTCCACCATGCTCAGGGTCTGGATGATAGAAGGCGTCTGAGTTGAAACGTTTTTTGGGTATCGGTGACCATGTCGAGCGGGCCTGTAGGAGAAGCTCCCACAGACTTTCGGTGCTCGTTGCTTCTTGCGGAAAGCGAGTGGCTAGGCCAACGATAGCAATTGGTTCCAGTGCATCAGAGGGTATGGCTCTATCGTTACTGGAGCCACATGCCACCGAGAGGGAACGCATCTTCTAATGCTGATGAGGGATAGGTCGCTATTATATCAAAATAACTAGATTTGGAAAAAAAATGGAGAGTAGAGGAGGTATAAAGAGAGGGTACGGAAGGGTAAAGATTGAGATGACTGAAGACAGAGTTTGCATATAAGATTAATGGAGGTTTGCGATGAAATGAGAATTTTGATAGTAAAGACCACTGCGTACCCCCTACTTATATGTCAACGACGCGAAACCAGTCCAGTAAAGGCATGTGAGGCTAGGGAAACGGGATTTTGGCGAAGAAGCCGAAAGCACCGTTGGAAACCCGAGGATGGCATTCTAGCCAGTGGGCACGAGCATTTCTACTGATCTTCGCGACTTTCCTCTTTTGGTTGCGTTCATTAAAAAAGTGGCTTGGTATATTTGGAATGTCTAGGACTTCTGTCGTTCCTGTATGTACTTTGTTTGTACTTTCAGAAGGTGGCCAGCAAATTTATATAATCTATAAGCATATTTGGCATAGCTATACATGAACATACTTTGAAAGATAACATGATGTATCTAGGTAGTGGTCTCCCAAGTAGAGACCAATATATTCCCGATTGATCAAAAAACCAAAAGGATTTAGATGCCATAGGTTTCCTATGCCAATGATGGACTTCTATAGATATTTCCCGATGCAGATGGCTACAGTATAAGCACACTAAATGTATACCGAACCAACAGGTCGGATACAAGATCATCAAATCCGAGACGCTGGGGCCTGCGGGGAGATGCATTGCCGTTATTAACCTACAGCCCAACGTTTGTCGATCGCTGTCAAATTCGGCTTTTAGTTTGTTTGTTTTTTGTTTTTCTTGCGTTAAGATGGTTAGAATATGCACTGATTGGCTCTGTTAATACCAGGACTATATGTATACACGCTTCCCATTCGTCCGTTTGCCCCAGAAACTTCTATGGGATATTTAGGTATTACTGCAGATGATCAGCCCCAGCTTAATATGGGCTTATATGTTGTAAACAAATGTAGAATCCATTCTTATATCGCATCCCCCTTATTTATTCAAAGCTGTACTGTTAGTTGTGAATAAAATAGCAAGATAGGGATATAAGTTGATGAAGCTATCTACTTTGACTTCAGCTATAACAACCCCACTAGAAACATACCCTTGAAAAACATAAAATATAAAAGTACCAAACATTTAAAGTCTAAAACAGCAGATCAAATGTTGACATTAAAGCATAGAATTCATCACAATCCCACACCGCAACCCGCCATAGGCGATCTATCTGTTTGGATCTCCTTAAAGCCCGGGATGTTACTGGTTAAGGAAAGAGACATAACCAAGCAGCGTGGACGGAGAACATAATCTCATGATCCAAAGGCTCCACGGCTGCAGGTGTCAAAGGAATCCCCGTAACTTTCTTTGATGCACTATGCACACTATACGCCCCTGCACGAAAAGAGATGCTACAACATACATGAATCAAACTTTGGGATATGGCGAAGCAATTGACCAATTCTTTTCCGGTGGCATTGTCATTAGTGTTTCCATATGTGCACGTTCGGAATTCCTGTCGCCCCGGAAGGCAGCCAACAACCTTCCGGCTTGGATTCTGCTTCCGCGTGCTCTTTGCCCGTGCCCAAGGTCTGTTTATAGCTGCATATCTGTTGTAGGTACAGTCTCCTCAACGTGGACAGTATACATTGGCTTGCTTTCCATTCGGTTTACATTGCTCTGTCATAGGTTCATATAGTGGGTTTACCCAAGATTATGGACAGTGTATAATGCACACGCATACGACAACGGGCATATGAGGTACATATGGACACACCAAGATAGAGGCTAGGACTACGGCTTGGGATGCGACGCCGGTAAATCATTTTCTGGAAAGTTGGCCCCATTAGACGGTATGAGCTGTGCGTTGTAGCCTAATCTAGTCTATATACGAGGCTTGTAGATCCTCTAGTAGTTCGTGCGAGGTGTAGTAGCTCTGTTTATCCTTGCCTATATTGTAAGTTGATAGGGTATCCGATAGGTCGAAGCCTGGGGCTTTGTAGCTGATTTTCGAGAATATTTACTTCGGATAGTTTGGGATGGTCTATCGTTTCAATTTTGACTTGATAACTGAAACCTTGACACAGATTAATTGCACTTTATTTCCATCCCCGGCCTGTTTGGGGTGTTTCTCGGGATTGTATCGGTGAGAGAACGACGTGTGTTTCTGTTTTATGTTCTTTCCCTAGATATAGTACCTCTTGAAGATGTCCACAAACCAACGTTATACGAGGCATAGAATGAAGTCCGCGGCATAACCAGTACATAAACCAAGGCCTTCCGTAGAATAAATAAAATCCAAAACAGAGCCCCTACCCACGAAGTGGATGCTCCTACGCGTGTTTGCGCATGGACAGAGCACCTCCTAGCCGAACCTTCAAACGCATCCGACACATCGATTGATATCAGTCACATCGAAAACGAACATGAAATGACGGTCAAGGAAGTGGATTATGTGTGTAGATGAAGGCAAAACAAGCCTATTCGTCACAATATCCAACCCCTGTCCCAAACCCCTGCCCTCGTAGACCTATTTCAGTTAGACCATCGCCGTAGATCTATGCGCTGTACGCCCTGTCTTTGTTTACATCCTACGCCACAAAACCCCATCATGTTAGGTGTATGCATTGCGACCAAACAGGGTGTGGTAGAATCAGAATCTGGAGATTTATGTGTTGGATGTAGAACTCCATCCTGGCTAGATATTCCAGATCGTCGATCTGCATCCGGCATTAAGGCAGCATGAGCATGATCCTGGTTGCCCCACGTGTGGCGACCAACGTCACTTGAACGAGTACGGAGAACTCCGTAGAGGGGCTTTGGCTTGATATTGAGTCGGTTCGAATGTAATTGCCGGTGGGCCAATTGGAACTATCTACAATTCGATATCTACAACATTCTCTAATTGAGAAAAGCAGACTACATTGTAGGATTCGGTCTATTGTGTATCATATCCAACCATTTCAATACAAGCCAAGGGTCTAATCCATAGTCTTAAAATGCACGCAAATCAACAGATGCAATCAATATACAATGACCATGAAAAAGCAAAAAGGGAATAAAAAAAAAATATACCAAGGCCTTGAAAAGTAATCATCACAACTCATCCTTATCCTCCGCCGGCGGAGACACAACAGGTCGCCCAGAATCCTTCGCCAAATCAACTCCGATCTTCTTGCGCCACTTCTCCCAAAGAGCATGGAAGTCCTTCTCCATCCCGCTCTCCATCTGATCCGGCAGGATAACAGTGTACTCAACAAACAGATTGCCTGTCTCATCATTCTCATCATGATGATCATGTAAATGACCCTCGGAGTAATGGGGCATACCCTCCCCGGCAATGGTCTCAACAGCCAACGGCTGCACAACCTCACCACGACCACGTCCAAGACGGACAACATGTCCATCAAGATGTGTAAGATTGCGACTCCAACCCCCCATCCACGCCTCGCGCAGCGAAAGACTCTCCTTCCAGAAAAGATCTTTCCCCTTCCGCCGGAAGAACGTCCCATCCGTCTTCTCCTCCTCTTCCACCCCAAGCTCAGGCTCCTTCTCATCCAAAACAACAATCAAATCCCCAGCAATCCAGTCGGGACTCTCATCAGCCTCATTCTCAAAAACAAGCCTAGTCCCCTTGCCCATCCCGGGCTCGATACTAGCACTGGTCTCAACCTCATTCCGAACAACCCGGTTCCCTTGACAAACAGGACAAGGATTCTTGATCTTCTTCCCCTGTCCATGACACTTATCACACTGCATCTGCACCTGCTGGAACATCCCCGGCGCAAGCATATGTTTCTGAATAACCATACCACGTCCCGCGCACCGATCACAAGTCACAACCTCTCGGTCCTTGGATCCGGTACCCTCGCACGAATCACAGATCTGCTGCTTCTCAACGAGGAAGTTGATCTCGCGTCCATTGTAGAAATCCCGAAGTGGCAGCGCGGCCCGCACTTCCATGTCCGGTCCGCGACGGTGTCCAGGCGCGTGCCCGGAGTGCCCGCCTCCGCCGAAGAATCGCGAGAACAGATCGAATGGGTCGTGGCCACCGCCACCGGCTGATCCGCCTTTGCGGTGCTGCTCTACCCCGTCGTGTCCGTATTGGTCGTATACTTTGCGCAGTGTGCTAGTCGAAAGTACGTCGTAGGCGTCTGCTATTTCGACGAATCTCTCGCGCGCCGTATCATCGTTGCTAACAAGGTTGGTTAGCAATTGCCTTGTGCGGGTGTAAGGTGTACCATATGCGGCACCACAGTAGAGAAAATAAAATCCAAAATCACGGAGAAATAGATGTAAGAGAATAGCAGCTGCACTCACGGGTTCTTGTCGGGGTGGTATTTCTTGCTTAGTGTTCTGTACGCGCGCTTGATGTCCCTCTCCGACGCGGACTTAGCGAGTCCAAGCACCTTGTAGTAATCCTCGGCGGCGATTACAACGACGGAAAATAGCACCACGGCTACCGCGACTAGGAGTCGTAATAATTGCATTTCAGCGGTGCGGAGCTGCGCGAGCAGCTGCTCGTGCGCTCGGAGGTGATGTGGAGCTTTTGTGTTTGTGTAGACCGGGGTATGTAGGTGAAGCTTCGACGAGCTAGGGGTTTGGGTTTGGTGTGATGCTTAATTATTCGACATGGAATATGCAATTAGTAGAACAGGTGTACTGCTCCGAGCTTTATGCCACCGAGTAAAGATGTAAAGAATTAAAGATTGCAGGTGTTAGCTCCGCGGCCTAGATCTACATTAGGTGGCCTAAAAGAGGAACAATGTTTAGCCGAGTTACGGGTCACGTGGGAGTGTGTCTACAGTTCAGGATTTGGATTACTTGGGAAATAAGCAATAAACAATCAGTAATATAGACTGAAAAAAGGTAGATTTTGATTTAGAACTAGTATTTACCATCCGAGAATATCATCGAAGAAGGCTGTATTCATTTGTGGTGCAGCTTTATGTGACTATATCTTTTACTGTATGGTTCAATGCAATAGTTAGATATATACATCGTGTTGGAGCTCCAATCTGCCATGCAAGATATGGTAATTTTTGTTAAATTATGTCGTAAATACCCTTTGCATAGCAGAAATAACAACTGCCATTCACATACATAAAACTATCGGTTCTCCTCTCAGGTACCGAGGTGTACTGGATACATAATAACTAGAATACCGCACGTAAACTTCTGATCACGACCAATCTGCGTAATAATCAAAATCTAGATCCTCTGTTACAGCATTACTGGACTATATTAAGGCTCTTAATTTGGTAGATCATTCCACGATTAAAAGGAAAAGGAAGCAAAAGGAAGCAAAAGATGAGCACTAAACGGAAAACGAAAGCCATCAAGCACACACAGCCTGACTTCCGCTGGTATGGTCTGAATCATCATAAAATCATAAAAGCACTGCTAACTAAGTAGTAGAGTAACTCATCATAAACACATTGCTAGTCAAGTAGAGCATCCTTAGAACCCCCCAAACACCTAAATCAGATAGAAAAAAAGGCAATCAATCAGTGTCGCCCAGCAACATTAAAGATATCATTATGCCAGGTGTGACCAAGCCCATGCGTCTCATCTCCATCCTCAACAGCCTCCTGCGCACGCGTAGCCTCCTCATGCCAAGTCTTGACAATACTACCGGGAGCATAAACACCCTTAAAGACACCCTCACCCGGCGGCTCAAGACCAATCCTAGTCTCGACATCCGAGTCAGCGGGTTTAAGGCGCGCGAGGACAGCCCGCACAAAAGTCGCCAGGTCCTGCGGGTTAGCAATGCGCGCAGCACGCAGCCGTTCACGGGCAAAGACTAGCTCGCGATTCAATGCGAACGTCGCTGCAACAATCTCCTCTGCGATCTTCTTCTCCAGCACACGCCGCACAAGATGTTTCAGAAATGGCTTGGTCAGCCAGAGGAGGAATCTCCACTTGCTGCGCTTGACTGTGTAGTCGAGTTTGTGGATGCAGACGCGAACGCCGCGTAGAGAAAATATCTGCTCCAGGCTGCCGCGGCCGACTTCGACGTCTAACGAGATGTCGATACCGCGCCGGTCGAGGTAGAAGCTTGCTATGCCTTCGTCCTTCAGGTGAAAAAAGCCCGTGTGGGTGCGGAACCAGTAGCCAAACTCTTCGGCGCTGATGTTTAGACCTTGGACGGTAACCGTAAAGGCTGTTTTCATGAGTGTTTCTGTGCGCTTGGAGTGGGTTTTTACCACGTCGATGTCATTGCGTGTGAGGAGATGCATGCGGTAGGGGAGGAAGGAAGAAAAGTGTACTGTGTGGCCGGGTTCAATAATTAGGTTCTCCAGGAGGAGATCCATCTCTGGAGCAGAGATCTCCAAGCGAAGGATTGGGATGTACTGGATTGTTCGAAGGAGCACTGGGAGGAAGACGTTCACCAAGTCTGCTGGGAGGTCGGCCTTCTTGTCGTTGTAGGCGCCCCAAGCGTCCTGGTAGATCTTCTTAGTGGCATTGATTAACTTGGAGACGGCTGGGTCTTCCGGCACGGTTCGAATTGTGCGTTTGGTCTGTGCTAGAAAATCGTCCACATCCTTTCGCAGGGTCGTCTCCGAGCCTACTTTGTCGGAGTGTTGTTTGAGTTCATCTAGCTTCTGTGGTGCCGAGTCGAAAAATTCGGGGTTGGTGAGCATGTCCTGCAATGAAGTTCCGACCTCCCCGAGTAGATCATCAAACTCAGGATCTTTGTTTGCATGGCGCAAGACATTGTGGAACTTCTCCTGCAGCCGATCCCACTCTTGTGCGCTACCGAATGACCGCAAGAGAATCCAGAATTTGTCGACCGCCCGTTTCAGGTCAACATTGACTTCCAGGTCTTCTTGAGCGACCGAGGCAGTATTCTCTGCTGCATCCACGTAGATCTTAGCATAGCGTGCTACCAATTGAGTAAGTGTTGCAACCGAGTCAGAGTAGTCCGTCCTCTCCCGAAGTTTTTGAACTGCCTGCTTCAACCGGAACAGCAAGGTATCCCTCTCTCGGCCGGAGAGATGCTCTTTAGCACTCTGCACCGCATCATGACTTGTCTGAGCGATCCCTTCCCCGGCCACATCCGCAACATGTGCAACATCCTCGTTCACCTCGGCCTTTGATCGTGCATGCCCCTCATCTGCACCTGCACCCTGTAGCGCCTGCTCTTCTTCCTCGGGCGGTTTGACTTGTTCGGCAACCCGCTTGGAAGATTCAGCGAGGGAGTCAGCAGTATCAGCGAAGATTTGGCGGCCAACGGTAACGATGTCATCGACGAAAAGACGGAAATCGGCGTTAGTCAGAAGTAGACCACCGACAGTGCGGAAGCTATCATATGCTACGTGCAGGGATTAGCGAGCGGTCATCATCTTGTGATTTGCATGTGCCAAGCCCGTAAGTTGGGGAGTGGAAATGCGCGACCCACCAGCTTTAGTATCTGCCCGCGCCTTCACGTGGGCGGCCTCTCTGGAAACCCTCTCGCTATCCACCTCGACGCGTGAACGGGCCAGGCGCCACAAAAATTCCTGGAGTTGGTCTTGGCTGTTCTTCTGTTGCAGAAATTCGATGAAGACCTGGACCCACAGTCGACTGTCCCGCACTAGCTGGCGACCAACACTGCCGATATCCTGATTACGTAGGTTTAGAACATCAGAGGCTAAGAGGGTGCGTAGGTTGACGATAGTTTGTTCCGTTGTAGGCATGTACCCCTCGCAGATGGCGCGGACCATCTGGTAGCTATGTAGCTTTTGATGGAGTTGTCGCTGACGGGAGGTGTCATCCTCATAGCGAGGGAGGAGGGGTTCAGTCTCGGACGGCATATTGAATAAGGCCCTAGACCGTGTGAGATAACAGTTATGTTTGGAGATGAAGCTAAATGAAGGTTGAAGTTCTAAGGGGAGGAGTTAAGGTCGGGAACCTGTTTTGGGCACATGACGACACCTCAGTACCTCACTCGTACAATGCAACATAAATGTTATACTCTCGCTATTTGATATTTACATAAGTATAAATTAAAGACAGTATGTTTTTTTTTTTTCAATATGATTATCATCAATTAAGAAACTATCAAGAGACATAAAGCTTTGAAGGTATTGAAGGAATTGAATTTTGTACAACATACGGAGTAAATAATCGATGGATCCGGGCGATCTGGGGAAAGCTATGGATTTAGCCGGGCCTTTTACGTAGCCTTTTATGCAACTATGGCAATAGTGCCATTTAGATCGGGCTTATCTTGATGTTTACTACGGGGTATATTTATCTACTTCATTTTGATCTTTGATTGATCCATTTTGCGCTTTTAAATTGGGTAATTATTGACAGACCTTGATCTGCGGTACTCCGTAGAAAGGAGACAAAAAGTAAAAAATGTACATATATGCCTCATGCACTTGATCGAGAATGACAGGTCCAATGTCTGAGCTCATCCACATTCTACGATATACGCCCCAACGTTGGGAACTGCAGGTGAGAAAAAAAAAAAAAAAAAAAAAAAAAGGCCTGAGGAGTTCGGACATATGTATCCAATATGTACGCAGTAGAGCAGAGCATAGGAATTAAAATTATTAATAGAAGCTTTACGCCTTACACAGAGCTCAGGTGGTTACCCGGACAAGGGGTCCAATCGGTGATGGGATATGAAATGCCTGGATTCCGAATCGTTGGCTTCCGACAAAGTTAAGTGGATGTGGTTCCAGACCTGATGGTTTCAAAGAATAGAATTGAAAGGGGCAAAAAAAAAAAAAATAACGCAACCGTGCTGAGAATATAAGTAATCAAAAGCCCCTGGTGTCGGCGACCGAGAGCCATTCACAAGGCCGAATATCATCGCCAACGCGGCGGACTCGAAACAAAGGCCTAAAAGTCTCACCGGGAATCTTCCGATCGGAAGACTTCTTTACCAGATATATAATTTTCCTATCTATATATTGTACAATATAGATGTCGTGTGTTGTATAACATATGATATTATACGGTGATCTCCGTCCACCGGTTTACAATATATATGCAATTGTGTTTTTGATCTGTTTAGAAGCCTTTTCATGAATTTACATTTCAATTTAAATAACAAAATACTAAAAATGAAGAAAATGAAGCCAATGATGGAAACACCGAATGGACGTTAACTAGGGTATAGCTTCACTCCACTTCGGCACTATCTGCGGCTCTGGAAGCTCGTAGCTGTGGATTTGGGTGGATCCAGTAACCCCAGTAGGGATTAGCGTTGACCCATCGCGTTGTCCTCCCCGGCTTTTGTAGCCAATCAGATTACAGCCTTTCTTTTTTATTCACAAATCTACTTGGTAGCTGTCATCACCAGTGCACCAGTTCGAGGTCTACCGCGTAAATTGGGAAATTTAAGAATCTTCTACCTCCGAATCAACTCCAATCTCCAATTCTGTCCCCTCACATCCCAATATTATCTATGTGTTTGTATGGTGCAGCTGCGCAATGCTGGAATGAGAAATAAATCGCGCACTGATCATCCACATAATTTCCATGTCAATTATATGTTTATGTGTCTCATTCAAGTCCTTTTTGTTTTATTTTTTTCTGTCCAATTCTAATATTCAACACTGATTTGACTATGTCTCCGCATTTGTCGGAGTCGGCGCCTCCCCGTCTCCACACGGTGATACACTCTCCTTGCTGGATCTACTTCCCGAACAAAAAGAAATAATAAAAAATAATAAAATAATAAAAAATAATAGGGATCCAGATTCCAGAAGGACTTTCAGGCTTTCATGCACAACGGTTCGCTGTCAACACCGAAATTGAATCCACATGGGTCCTGACCCTCTCCATCATCCGACTCTTCCCGACTTCAAAATCATGACTCTTTTCTTACTATACCGTGTCGCCTGGACACGCGGTCCCGGTTAATTATCTGGTCATCCTCCTGTCGGAATGTCTTTGATGTGCGCACGATCATCCCAGGGCAAATTTAGCATGTTGTCTCGTGTACATAAAAACAGACTCGCATCTGCTCCCAAATCTTTTTCTTCTTTCTATCATTCTACTTCTACTCCAAACTTGAAGTCTACTCAGTCTATCACAATGGCTCGATACCCTTCACTGCCCACTCAACAAAGCCGGCCGGTGCATGCCACCCCGGCTCCTTTCGTGAACCACGCCTCGCCTGCGTAAGTTAATATCCAGATCTCACCCAATTGAGAGTTTGCCATGAAGAAAGCAAGTCATTAATACCTCTTTAGCGACGCCAACTATGATACCGCCAACCCTGCATACATCCGCAAGTACCTGCGCACATACGGCCTCACTCCTCCTCGTGCTGAGGGTTACGAAACACAAAAGACCCGATGCCTGGCTCAGCTGGGTCTCAAGAATACGCCCATTGACAAGTTCCTATACCTCAGCACTCTGCGCAAGAACAATGTGCACCTGTTCTATCGTCTGGTGACAGACCACCTCAGGGTATGTTGAGCATCGAGACATGTGATTGGACCGGGGAAACTTGAAGAACGGAAAAATTAACCATAATAATCCCTGCAGGAAATGACTCCCCTGATCTATACCCCAGTGGTGGGCGAGGCCTGCCAACGGTGGTCCGAGATCTACCAACAGCCCGAAGGTACGTACAATAACGGAGTTCATCTTCTCCGCACTTCCCATTTTCTCCGCACACGAATTAGAACCGGGGACGCTAACGCTTATTTTTAGGTATGTACCTGAGCTGGGAGGATCGCGGAAATCTGGCGTCGGTCATCTCCAATTGGCCTGAGTCTAGCGTCGAAATCACATGTATCACCGATGGCTCCCGCATCCTCGGACTGGGTGACCTGGGCATCAACGGTATGGGTATCCCCATCGGAAAGTTGGCCCTTTACACCGCCTGTGCTGGTATTCGTCCCGAGGCCACCCTGCCTCTGACTCTTGATCTGGGTACTGGTAACAAGGCTCTCCGGGAAGACCCGCTCTACATGGGGAGCCGTCGCGAGAAGGTCTCACCCGAAGAGGAGCGGGAGTTCTTGGACGAACTGATGGCTGCTCTTACCGAGCGCTGGCCTGGGTAAGTGACTCACTCTCACATGTCTTTCGGAGCGATCTCCCTATAGCAACCGCGACTAACCAAGCCTCTCTAGTATCGTCATCCAATTCGAGGATTTCAAGAACCCCTTCCCCGCTCTTGAGCGGTACCGCGACCTGTACACTTGCTTCAACGATGACATCCAGGGTACTGGCGCTGTCATCCTTGGCGGTGTCATCAACGCTGTCAAGCGCTCCGGTCTGCCCTGCAAGGACCACCGCGCGGTGTTCTTCGGCGCGGGCAGCGCCGGTGTCGGCGTTGCCCGCCAGATCGTCGAATTTTTCATGCGCGAAGGCATGACCGAGGATGACGCCCGTAACTGCTTCTACCTCGTCGACACCAAGGGTCTCGTCACCGCTGACCGCGGCGATAATCTCGCCGACCACAAGGTCTACTTCGCCCGCCGTGACAACAACGGCGAGCAGTACAAGACTCTCGATGAGGTCGTCGACCACGTCAAGCCCTCCATCCTGATGGGTCTCTCCACTATGGGCGGCGTCTTCACCCCGGAGATCCTGCGCAAGATGGCTGACTGGAACACCGCCCCTCTCATCTTCCCCCTCTCCAACCCCTCCTCCAAGTCCGAGTGTGACTTCGAGACCGCCGTCACCAACACCGACGGTCGCTGTCTCTTCGCCTCCGGCTCCCCCTTCCCCAACTGCACCTTCACCAACTCCGCCGGCGAGACCCGCACCTACTACCCCGGCCAGGGAAATAACATGTACGTCTTCCCTGGTATCGGTCTCGGTAGCATCCTGTCCAAGGCCGTCCGTGTCACAGACAGCATGATCTACGCCTCCGGCGCTGCCCTCTCCGCTGCCCTCACCGGCGAGGAGATCCAGCGTGGTCTACTTTACCCTGATATCACCCGCATCCGCGAGGTCAGTGTCGTCGTCACCCGCAAGGTGATGCGCGCTGCCCAGGAGGACAAGGTGGACCGCGAGATTGCGCTGCGCACTATGAGCGACGCCGAGTTGGACAACTGGATCAAGGCCCGCATGTATGACCCTCACACCGAGGTCCGCGCTCTCGAGCGCGAGGTCGGCCACCTTCTCTCCAGTCTGGGAACAATCTCGCCCCCCATGACGGCGAGTGGATCCCCCACCGAGGAGAAGAATGCCAAGTTGTAAGATTGATCTTTTTTCTTTCTTGACCTTGGATTTGCATATTGAATTTTGCAACGAAAAAAGAGCATCTGTTCTAATCTGTCAGCGCTTAGGATCTCTGCGTGATGGACTCGCATCTCACTTTTGACTTTTCATATTTCCCCCTTTTGTTGGTTTCGAGCGCACCGGTTATTTTATTTTTTTTTATCTTCTCTGCCTATTTTCGGGTTGGACACGAACTTCTTTTTCCCTGATTGAATACCCAGCACTTATTTTCTTTGGTTTTTGCTCGCATTTTGAGGGTCTCGCATCTTGGGGATAGTTAGCATTTAGCTGGCATCGCCATTGAATGAACAAAATAACATCACTTCAAAACACCATTCCATTATCCTAGTCGCCTACATCTTATCTATACTTTAGCTTGTCTTTGGGTTGGTTTCATCTGATTCTTCATGAACAAAAAGTCCAATATATTTAGAGCTCGCAACATCTTCTCTTCTAAGTTAGCAATGGTGGCAATCCTCACTGATCACCAGATACTAAAACACTCCCAAGCACACAAAAATCCAAACGGATGAACCCAACTCCCCGACCTTCTCAATCCACATTTCTTCAACGTGGAACCTCGGCACGGAAGACTCCACAATATCAAAACGGGACATCAATCTCTCCGTGAGATGACTAATGCTAAGTTTGCGATGGTTCCAATGCTTTCGAAAGGAGATCTATTTTCTTTCAATTGTTGATAAAGCTGTCTGTTCGTTCCTTGCAGTTTTCTCGTTTGATTCTGTGGTATAGAGGTATGTCTGCCTTTTTAAGTTGTGAGATGAATTGGGATTAACATCATTGACAGTGTGTTCTTCATGTCCATTGGACTTGAATATCTGCATCGCCAATTGCATTAGACTATATACTTTACATAGTATATTTTGGTCACATACGAAGCTGCATATATACCATGCCTTCTCCTCTCGCAGACCCCGTTAAGCTCCCATGTGGACTGGTTTTGCCGAATAGGCTCAGCAAGGTACATTGTTCAGGCCTAATGGCTATACACGAATAGGACTAACATCCTTCCAGGCCGCCATGGCTGAGATGTTAGCCAAAACTAACGAGCCAACAAGCGCCCTGGTCGATGCTTATGAGCAATGGTCGGACGGTGGATGGGGGAGCATCCTTACAGGTAAGGTCTAATAGTGCCATATTGAGGTTGAGACATCTATGGCAAATTCAAACCCTCAAACCCTAACCATGACCCTAATCTCACCCTACACTATAAAAATATTCCTAATAAAAAAAATCTAACCCTAAAATATTACCAGGAAACGTCCAAGTCGACGTAAACCACATGGGCAGCCCCTTCGACCCAGCCCTACACAACGAATACAAAGACAGCGAAACCAACAGTGCCCTAGTCGCTCAATGGAAGAAATACGCCGACACCTGCCAAAAGCACGGCACACCAGCCATCGCTCAGATCTGTCATCCAGGTCGGCAGTCCTTCCGCGTTTCAGGCCATCGCGGCATCTTCGCGCCTACGCTCGCGCCCAGCGCCGTACCCATCAAGGTTGGAAATAGCTACCTCGAGAGCCTGATTGGGTGTCTTGTTTGGTCTGGACCCAAGGAAATGACCACTCAGGATGTCGAGAGGGTTATTCGTCAGTTTGTCGATACTGCGAGACTTATGGCCGATGCTGGGTTCTCGGGTGTTGAGTTGCATGGTGCGCATGGGTATTTGATTGGTATGTTTTCTTTTCATTTTTCTTTTGAAGGATCGCCTTGATGATCCTTAGGCTAATGGTTTTCTTGGTTAGACCAATTCCTCAACGGCAAGGTGCGACATTCTCTTGTTCCTCTTCCTATATCACCCCAGCTCGACACCATCATAAACATTAACACCAATACTAATTTTAACCACAGACAAACCTCCGCACAGATGCGTACGGCGGCACAGCCGAAAAACGCGCCCGCTTCGTCCTAGAAATCCTCTCGCAAACGCGCAAAGTCGTACCGTCAACCTTCGCAATCGGCATCAAACTAAACTCCGCCGACCACAGCTCCGCAACCTTTGAAGAAACAATGACGCAAATTGCACTCCTCGCCGAAGCCGGTATCGACTTCATGGAAATATCAGGCGGTAGCTATGAAGACCCAAAGATGATGGGTAGGGGCAAAGCCAATCCGGCTGTAGCTCCGAAATCGGCACGCACCGCAGCGCGCGAGGCCTTCTTCCTCGAGTTCTCGAAGGAGGTGCGACTGCGTCATCCTGCGCTTGTTCTTATGTTGACTGGTGGGTTCCGCTCCCGTGCTGGCGCTGAGGCGGCTATTAGGGATGGTGCTTGTGATCTTGTTGGGGTTGGCCGGCCTGCGGCTATTGATCCGGGGTTCCCGCGGCTGTTGCTTGATGAGAGTATTGGGGATGATGAGGCAAGTATGGCGTTGAATAATGTGGCTGTTCCTTGGTATATGCAGTTCTTGCCGTTGCATCTTGTTGGGGCTGGGGCTGAGAGTGTAGGTTTGCCCTTCTTTCCTCTTTTTCCTTTTGGGTTTGCTGACTGGTTTTATAGACCTACTATTCTGGACAAATTCATAATCTGGGCAAGGGGATTGCTACTATTGCACCTCCTTTGTAGACCTTTTGGTTTGTACTATTAATACTTGTTTTGGTATAATAATATTATTGTATGGTACATGACATCGTGACGTTCTTCTGAATACAAACAGTGTTGGAACTAGCAGCCCACCATGTCTTCGTCCTCAATAGGAAATAACCGCAACTGTTTCAACTGCTCCTGTTCCTTCAACTGCCCTAGTTGTTGATGAAGGGTATCATTGCCCTGAACCAATCTTTGAATCCACAATTCAGTCTCCTCGAGAATATATTTCCTCGTGTATTCCTGTTTCTCAAGCCCTGGCACAATGCGACAGAGTTCTTTATACCGGTCTCTAACAAGCTCCCTTCTCATCTTCTCCGATCGGCAATGGCACAATTTCTGTCCTGGCTTTTGTACACATTTTCTCTTCTTTTGCCCAGACCGAGTCCTGGATTTGACGCAGCTTGCCCGTTGTGAGCATTCGGTGTCATCTGATGAGAGGATTTGGCCTCGGTTCGACGAGGATGAAGAAGGGGGGGATGGCGTTTCGGAGAGTCTATCATGTTGTGGAATCATCGAGGGTTGGAACATGGGAAATGTGAATCCATTCAGTTCTGATGGATCTAGTATATGCTTCTGGGATATCTGATGTATGGTTTCAGGAACATCGAAGCCAATCTCCATGGTGGCACAGAAACTGGCCATGTTCCGCATCAGGTTTTGTACGAGCCGCTCCTCTGTCCAGGTACCGATGGGACTAGAGTAGCCATGGTAGCAGAAGCTGGGATCTGACCCCCATTGGAGACCTTCTTCGGTGGGCCATTGGTCTCGGGAGATTGGTTGAGGTGTGTCGACTTGCCATGGGCAGTGGCGTGAAAGGGTAGTAGTATGGTCCATTTGAAGCGTCTGATTGTTGTTTTCCATTTGGGTTGGTGTCTTTGACTGTAAAATATATTCAGATAGCAGGTGGTATGCAGCTGAAGCTGTACTTTGGGGTTTTAGATGTTTGTGAATCTGGGTTTGATATTCTGATATCAGGCTTCAGCGTGGAACGACAACAACGATATGTAACAGTACTTGATTTTGAATTCTGGGATAAGGGGGAAAGTGAAGGGGAATAGCTTTATCCTCTTATTCGACAAAAAATGTCTCATTAATGAGGCAGCAGGGTTCCCTACGTCAATTTCGGAATGCACCCGGCATAGAGTACCTGCGGATCCGCAACCGCATTGCATCCGCAATACGTCTTCAACAATGAAATGATGGGTTAAGTTGACTGCATTTATCTCTAGACCCCTTGAACTATGTAAATATAGATATACTAGTGTAAGATATAGTTGGCCTTTATTAAGTATTCCACTCTTAACGCCTGCGCTCTGTGTAGAAACACACCGGGTGCATCCCGGGGGGCTCCATGTATGATGTCGATCCGACACATTGGACCCAGTAGCCCAATTATAGCACCCAGGGTTCACTAGTGTCAGGGCCTTGACCTTAAGACAAAACAGGAAAACCTTTCTCCATTTCTCCATTTCCCCATTTTATTTCGAGCGAATTCCGAGGGTTACGGATTGACACGTGACCATGTCTCCGGGTACATTCCGGACACAGCAGTCCCGGGATTGTTCCACTCCTTTTCTCTTCCCCTGCAGCACGCGACCTTGCCTTCGGTAATCATCCGGATCACCAATCAAATAGTGCAGTAGCAATACTGTGGGTGGGTTGCACATACTCTTAACTGTGGCTTATAGGAGCGCAGATGCCTCCCAAAGGTGGAATCACCAAACGAGAGCCACCGCGACGTCGCAAGATTGCCCTGGCATGCGAGTCATGTCGGGATAAAAAGGTCAAGTGCGATGGTATAAAGCCAATTTGTGGCCCATGCGCTCGACGCTCGTATACCGTTAACCAATGTGTATACAAGCTGGACAATGCGAGGTCTGCCAGCAACGATGAATACCTGAAGGTTCTCCATGATCGTATTCGAGAGCTTGAAGACACATGTGCAAAAGGCGGGGTTGCCGTCCCGCCTGGACCTTCACAACATGGAGACTACAGGGTATCTGAAAGTCAAAGTCATATGGGGGAAGAAGACATGGATCTGGATGGTCTAGACGCAGAATCCAGGACATCTGTGGCCGCAGAAGGTCTACTAGGACTAGGTTCCACCCCTACGCCATCTGGACCAAGTCGTCTGTCTTCAACTCCTACTTTCCAACCGCCAAGGTTTCCCGCCCAAAGGAATCGACCGGAAGCTGAGCGCTTTAGATCTCCACATGCGCCACATCTGTCTCCTGAATCTGCCCATCCACGAGCAGGCGGTATATATCCTCCGCCATCGCTCAACTCCCACGGTAATGTCACTGCTATGGGTGCAATATCAGTTGCAGAAGACGAACCAAGCACAGATTCTCCACAGGAGCAGCAATACTATGGAAACTCGTCAGTGGCATCTTTTATGCGTCTCGCAGGAGAGTCTATGCCTTTGCAGTCATATATGTCAGCTTTGCGGGGCAGTAAGAGTGAGTCGTCCAGATCACAAGGCCCTGATACAGGGATTTGGCGAGATCTAGGCCATCCATCGGTAGATCTTCGATTCGACGATTTCTCCTTGCCACCTCGATCTCTGGCAGACCACCTTCTTGAGTGTTACTGGGACAGAATACACTGTCTATTCCCGTTTCTCCATCGCCCTAGTTTCGAGCAAGCGTATGAAAATCTCTGGGGGTCGGACAAGACATCGAAGCCCGAGTTGCCACAACTCAATATCGGACTCGGGGGCGCATTTGATTGCGGTCCTAATTCAATTGTATTCCATTGCGCACTCAATGCCATCTTTGCCATGGGGTGCTATTTCTCTGATATTCCTCCCGCGGACCGAGAGGCTGCGGTTTATTCGTTTTTCCTTCGCTCAAAGCGATTTGTGAATCTTGACCTTCTGGATATAGGCACTATCGGCGTAGTTCAAACGCTTTTGATCATTTCACTTCTTCTCCAGAGCACACCTTATCCGAATCGGTGCTGGAATGCGATTGGACTGGCGTGTCGAGCTGGTCAAGGACTCGGGCTACACGAGACAACCACACACGCCTCGAATAAACCTCTGGAGACAGAAATACGACGGCGTACCTGGCACAGCTGTGTCATTATGGACATGTTGGTGCAATCGCTTTTCTGTATTATTTCCCTGAAGACACAGCTAACTAATAAAAATAGGATTGTGAGCATGACACATGGAAGACCGAGCATGACCTCTCACATCTCACCGCTACCTTTGCCTGTAATGGGAACGAACCCCCAAGAAGCCGATCCTTGTGAACTTAGTGGACAACCCTGTGATCATAAGTTGGGATACATGACGTTCTACGTTTCAACCATTGAATTATACAAAATCCTCGAGTCTATTCTATCCGAGGTCTATAACGCTTGGCAGAGTCGATCGAATAGCACTAGCACCAGTCTGCTGCGAAGCTCCAAGCTTTGTAGTCTTGATGTGTTGATGGGGCTCGATGATAAACTTGCTGCCTATGAGACCAGCGTACCCCAGCCCCTGAATTGGACGGATGAACCATCCCTGCATCGCTCAGGCAGTGGCAATGCACCGATCTTCAAGCGCCAGCAGAACGTGTTGCGTGCGAGGTAGCTTCTCTCTTTGGGCTTTCGAGTCACAATTTCTAACCATAAAGAATAGATTCATCCACCTTCGCCTCCTGTTGTATCGCCCAATGTTCACTCAACTCTGCTCTGATGAGCGTGCAGAATCATCCCGCCGATCTGACATTCAACCCGCCGAGAAAAACATAATCTACTCATCTGTCTTCTCGAAATGTGCCGCCTCCTGCGTCATGGCAGCCATAGACCTGGTCTCGCTTGTTCATGAGACATATCGAACAACCGTAACTGATGCATGGTGGTACAATGGATTTTGTTCGTGATCAATTCCGCTCACTGTTATTCATGCTCATCGACTAACATGTACTAGACACATCGACTGCAGGGTTTATTTTGATAATGTCGTACTCCTGCCATTCTATCCGAGAGCAGGTAGATTCACAAATCGTGGATGAGAGTTGGCGCAAGTGCGAAGAGATCTTGGCTTTTATGGCTATGTTTAGTCTGTCTGCCCGCAACTCGTTGCAGTTCTTGCAAGTAACGCATCAACATATTATGCAAAATTACTCAGGTTCGTTGTGATGGATCTTCACTGGGTATAGGCTAATTCTCGTATAGCTACTTGTCGCCCTGGTGATACTTCCTCGTCGGTGTCTACTCAGCTGCATCAAAGGGGCAATCAACAACCCAACCGACCCGATTTGTCATCCCAGCCTACTGAGCCGATATCAGACGAACACAACCTCCGTCATGAACCCAATAACATGGATACCAATCTTTTTACAACTTGGGATGAGATGGGCTTGGGCCAGGAAGAGTTTGGTTTCCTTGGGAGATTTGACTTGCCGGATCTTGCAAGCTGGTTCACGGATATACCCCCTTGAACATATCATAAAGGTGGATTCTTCTTTCAGAATATATAACAAGGGCCATCATACCAGACTGATACTAGCCGACTACTTCGCATGAGCGCCACCAGACCTGAAATCCAAAGGGTCAAGGCAACACCAAGGAAGCATGGAACTAAGTTTAACATGTCTACCGAATATACTTCCAAGCATATCCTATCTTGAAAACAACGGCCCAATTGCCTCATACGGAGGACCTCGAATTTAGCCGACTCTTACGATTTCTCTTTTAAAATTCCCGTGAAACAACCATAGAACAGCTCCCCTGGCGAAGAAAGGACGATCTGTCATATTGCATCACAATAAAAGGATATCTATCATCTTCATTTCTCACACGTATGTACAACCAACACATCAAAAATAAATCACAAAGGATCAAAAAGTCTCGTATCACCATGACTCCAAAAAGTCCCAGACAAACTCTCCAAAGTCTCAAAGTCCGGCACCCACAGCGGATCACTCTCATCCTGGTCAATCCACGGTGCCAGCTGCAACGCCATTCTAACCGCATGCTCAGAATCATCATCCGGACAACCCTGGGTCTGGGGCGTAGCACCCACAGTATCAGGAGCCAGCCCCGTCGGGTTGACCGGGGGAAACTTATCACTACCAGACATGCCGGGGGCAGTCGTAGAATTCCAATTAACGCCATACTGAGCCGTCATCAGCTCTGCCATTCCGGCATTCCGGGCAGTCTCATTGCCCTGCAGTTTCTCCATGGCAGCGTTGACTAGCAGCTCGAAGGCGTCGCGGTATTTTTTGACCCATGCTGCGCGCTCGCCCATTACGAAGAGCACTGTTGAGCAAGCGCGGATGTCGTTGCTCATTCGGACGGACCAGACTTGATCTGTGTGTGTCCATAGGGCGTAGAGGAGGGTTATTCCTGCCATGAAGACTGTTTGCACGGCTAGGAAGGAGTGTCCGTATTCGAGGGTTTGGTGCAGACGTTTATGGGATTGGCATATGTTCCCTGCGGCCAGGATGCAGATTTGGTAGTATGGGTCTGTGATTGGGAGGAGGGGGAGGAATGGCTGGATTAGGAGTCGGACTGCTCGGTTGTAGTGTAGCATTGGGTAGTCGAGATCTGGACCGTTGAATCGCAATACGGCGGATTCTTTCCATTCTTCCAGTTCAAGATATAGAGGGTCCATCTTTGGTCGGAGAGAAGAGAGGGGTCGATCGGCGCGGTAGATTTTATGTTGGATGCGGGAATCGATACGTCGAAGTTTGAAGAGGTATATTGCGAATGTCAAGGTTGTGGTTTTGGTCGGATCTAGGGGTGCTGTGAGTAGTGTGGGATCTTCGATGTCATCGTTCACTTCTAGTGGGAGGTCAAGGTCAATGTGACGATCGGATATACTGAACGGACGACCGAGGGACATTGATATCACTCGCTCCAAATAGTATACAGTCCAAAATAGTCTTCGTCGCATTTGAGTGGTAAATGGATCCATGTTGATCTCATTTGCCTTTCGGTGAAGACCTAGATCGATAGCAGTACGCATAGCAAGTCCAATCATGTACCACATGCCATGACTGGATGCGGTTCGGAGATGGTAAACAACAAGAAGAATCATGGCCTCGATATTGTCAACGGATCGTGCTTCACACATCATGGGAACGTGCTGCAAGGCGGCAGTATAAAATCGCTAAGACTTGTAAGCGTTGGCCGATCTAACGTGTAGAGAATATAATTACTTCAGGCGACGTGTACGCGTATTTCTCACTTAGTCGAAGCATGGTTGCACCAATTGCATAGACCAGGTTGAGTTTGAAGATAGCAAATCGATCAGACCGTGTCAGATCCTCGCGCTTGATCTTCGCTAAGCGCCATCGATCTGCATGGATCTGCCATACTTGGTTCCGGTTAATGAATGGATATCGAGAATGAAGTCGGGTGAAATATGTATCGAGTATTCTTGTCCCCATATCATCGGTTGGAGGTTCAACATGCGCCGGCAAGAGATCTTCCATCCTCGTTGGCCGGTCTAGAATTTGCGTAGCGCTAGGTTGCTCTGAAGGCCCATGTACTTGGCCTGCCTTGTTTTGAGGATTATTGGCAGTAGTACTGGTTTTGTGCTGCATTCTTGAGATGAATTGATTCCATACACTCGTTTGGACCATCTCTCCTAGATCGGCAGCGAGAGAAAGGCCAGAACTGGATCCTACGTATGCAGGGGCTTCGGAGCTCAAGGCAAGAAGGCCCACGATCTCTCCTACAGGATTATTGTCAAATCCCGAGGTAGTTGTGTGTGGTGTTGTGTGACCACCTGGTGGGGAGAAGAGCGAGGACACAGTATTTGTGGCGGTGGCATTTTGGCTTGATGATCGATCAGATTCAACAAGTTTACGCTCAAGGGACATTACACGTTCCTCTAAGCCACGTGTATAACTAACATCCACATTAGTGTTTTCCGGTTACTTCATATATTTGGATGTATTTGGACCTTACTCATTCTGGCGGTCTTGGTCCTCTCGGACGCTGGACTTGTCGCATAGGACCCCGGCCTTCAAGCAGTTGGAACAAGTCGGATATTCATTGTCACACTAAACTCCCGTTAATCAAAATATTTGTAAGTATGTTACTTACTAGAGCTTTACCTTCTGCTTCCGTGTCTTGCAGCGAGTGCATGCGGTCCTCCCACGTTTCCGCGGGTTGTGATCTCGCGAGGTAGGAGTTGTCTGCCTTGATGACTCGGGGCTATGCCCAAGTGCATACATATCGGATTTGATGGGAAATATGACCCTTAATTTGAAACATCAAGACACTGATGAAGTGCCATTACAAGATGAAGTTGAAAGAGGTCGGAGATGTGGTTGGACCGGAATGCCAAGACAAGACATCTACTAATACAAACGCAGCCTATATATAGTTTACGAAAAATTTAGGATATAAATCTTTTGCTTTATTGTTTCTTGTGGTTCGGATACTTGTAATCAAAGAGACATTTCAAGGACCGAGAAATCAGAAGCTCGTGGAGTTAGCCCTCCATAAAAGCAGAGCTTAGGAAAAGCTTCTAGTTAACCAAAGAGCACTATTTACATACAATTTTCAATAAGAAGACTTGGTAGCTCAGAAAATCATAAGTACTAAGTAGACCTATATTAAACTAATCTATCGAAACTGTATAACTTTTTGGTATCACACGCCGCCAATGTAACAAAAGTAAAATGCAGATTTAGCCAGGTCAAAAGCAGATTGAACGGCCCATCGCCGTGGTCAGCTCTCTACATATTTCAGTGCTGCCCCCTCTCCTCAGGTCCCTCAGCATTAGGTTCAGCACGAGAAGGCGGTATCGATGATTCAGCGAATGCCAACGCAGAATGACGCTTCTCGGCCTGGTGGTATGTCTGATGATCGACAGACTCCTCAGGATACTCAGAAGCAGAAGTAGCCGCCTCGGCATCTCTCTCTTCTTGGGCTTTCCGCTTTTCCTCTTCAATCTCTTCCGGCTCCTTTGGTCGCTCCAGACCTCTATCACGCACGAACATACATGCCAGGAAACACACCCCGATGATGGGGACCTGCACAATGAATACTGTGTGGGAAGCCTTGCTATAAGAAAGCAGGATTGAGGCCCATTCAGCTGCACTGAGATTCGCTCTTGAAGGAATCGAGTATGAAGAGTCTGCCAGGTACGCGAACTTGGTTGGTAGATTGGAGCGAAGAGCAGCTTGCAGAACTGCCGCAGAGATAGCGAGGCCACATGAGCCACCAAGGCAGCGGAAGAAGTTACGGTTTGCAATCACGACTGCTCTTTGGGACTTGGTGCAATGGGCTTGTAGGGCCACGAGGGTGGGTTGGAATGTGAATCCGATTCCGGCGCCCATGACTGCCACAATGACTGCAATAACGGCGGGGTGGGTGTGGGGACCGAAGATTAACATGAGGCCCGACCCCCTATGAGAATGATAGTATTAGTATGGGATAAAAGTAGGACTTGGGCATCGATCAACGTACAAGGTCCACAAGCCAAATCCAATCCAAATGATTTCACCATAGCGCTGGACTCGTGTAATGTACAACCCAGATATGATTGAGAAGCTTGACTGAAACACAACCATAGGACATGTCATGGCCGCAGAGGCAATTGGAGACCAGCCACGGGCATTCTGGTAGTACAATGGCAGGTAGTAAAGGCTTGACTGGTAAACTGCACCATACAAAAAGCTCTGCAAGAAGATTGCAGAGATGACCTTATTTCTGAAGAAGACGACTGGTTCGTGTCAACTAAATGTTGTTTTACCACTATGGGGGATCAGAACATACCTGGTAGCATCGGAAGTGTAGCCACTTTCCATTCAATGAGCAAAAATGCAACAAGTGAACAACCTCCAATAACGAGCATACTAATGACCATCGGTGAATCCCAAGGGAAGTAGGATCCACCTCCCGAGATAGGAATCAAGAGGAAAATGATACCAATAGACGATGCAAGCAGTCCGAACCAGTCAATGCGGTTAATATTTTCTCGGAAGCTATCTTTGCGTGCATTGTTTGGAATGAGGAAATATCCAACGACGGCAGAGCAAGCAGCCAATGGAGAAATCAACCAGAAGAAACCGCGCCACGTTGAACGCATGGTGAATGCAGCACCCAGAAATGGTCCAATGATATTACCAAGACCCAGAGATGCACCCAGAATACCCTGATATTTGCCTCGCTTTTCCAAGGTCACGATATCAGAGACAATAATCATCGTCAAAGAGGTAACACCACCACCAGCGACACCAGCCAGACCTCGAAAAACATAAAACATAGCTGGGTTCTGGGACAAGCCACAGAGTAGATCTGCAATACACAGCAAGATCAACGCAGAGATGTACATGATTTTCCGGCCAAAGATATCTGACAAACGGCCGTACAGCACCGTGAACATGGTATTTGCAATTAGCGATGAGGTTCCAGCCCAGGAGATGGTATTCTGAGCACCCAGCTCGCGTGAGATCGTTGGTAGTGTGACACTGATGCCATTCTGATCCACCATGCAAATCAGCAAGGAAATTGCCAGACCCGTGAAAACAACCATGAGCTGAGTGAAGGGGAGAATATTTGTTTGGTCGTGAAGGGCCTTTTCGGCCTCTCGTTGTCGATTCATGGCTGCAGATGTGGCGGCGCGGAGCTCGTTCAAAACGTAATTATTCCTAGAATTGTTCTAGATTTTTCGTAAAGGGCCATGTGTGCCTCGTGGCGTAAAAGATCTTGAAACACGAAGTATATTAAGCTTGGGAGGGAATGCTTGGCGTGATACCAGAGCATAAGTGACAATTGTATGGAATATGGAGGGTCCCGAAGTTATTTAAAGGAACAGCTATTATCCCACGGCAAAATTGTTCATATAAGAATCATTCAATTTGTAAGAAAAGTTTTTCTCTGACAGGGTTTTAGTGCCTTTCGATCCATCGGCAACTGAGCGCTGGATGTCGATTGGAGCTTGAACGCCGCTGGGTGTCACATCGGATTCAGGTCCGATGCAGGTAGAAACTCGTGTGCCTGGTTTACATTATAGCCCAATATCGCACCGATGGGTGGCGATCTAGACACTGTCGGCTCAATTCCGTGCTATTCTTTCAGTGCGGTTGGCAAAGAGCAGAAGTCTGTTGTGGATCCGCAGTGTCGGATAGCCGATCGGACGTCCGATGGGTGATGCTGATGTAATTGGCGGTCCGGGATGCCGAATCGGGCAACTTTGGCCTTTATCTGCGGATATTTGTCCGAAGTACTATGTCTCCATTGTTGTTTTGCAGCTTGATCACTCGTTGTGCGGTCAATTTAGCCAATTTAGCCAATTTAGCCAATTTAGCCAATTGGGCTGCTACTATTTGAAGCCATATCTCCTAGACACAGATAGATGCAGGTTTGCGAGTCGACAACGAAGGACACTTGATATACCTTGGCTCTCACTTCCTCTATCATCATTCCTACAAATTTCTTTTAAGAGGTTCAGTTCTACCAAGACCAAGTTGCCTAGTCGTTTCTACCAATACATGAAAGCAGGTGGCGCGAGATTATCCAGCTCCGCATGAGGGAAGAAACGTGTTTTGAGGAACAACGTATTTGATCAAATGCAAGGGTATAACAATATTAGCCCTAATGATATCCAGTTCCAGGTCATCTCGGGTGTTACCTCCCCTACACAAGATGAACCGATGTAGAGTTCTCACGCTCAAAATCAAAACATCGAACTTGCTCTCTTCAGGACTGAGTTAGATGTCGTCGTAATCTGGATTGGGCATCGAAAAATTAAAAACTTGGCGGCTCATAAAGCGCGTAGAAAGTCAGAAACCGGGACTGTCAAGGCAACGACTACCATCCATTGTCGTGTATGGTAAGGCACAAAGTCAGCTAGTGCTCGTGTTGGCTGGAGTTGCAGTGTGCAAGCACAAATTAGCACAGCCGCATATTCCAATATCAGTAACATGGTGGCCGACATCATCCTCTTTGCATGATATGTTACGTATGGGCCGGTCCGATTTGAACGCCTAGGCCACCGCCAGGCCAGTTGTTTTGGATGGTAGATGTGTTGGGGGTATTAACATCGTAAGCGGGGTTTTCGCCGACTGCATTGTTACTGCTACCAACACCATTCTGAGGAGTAGGTCCGGTGTGCCTTGGAACATTGCCAGGGTTCGGTACAGCATGGTGGGTCATATAACTGGCACCGGTGCCATTGCCCTGGTTTGGGAAAAAGCCCTGGTTCAGTGACCCGCAGGTTGTGCAGGCGAATTCAATCTTAAAATTGGCAAGGATCATCTGGGGGACGGCATTGTGATCACTGCGCTCGGGGTAGTCTTTCGGAGGTCCAACCACTCCTCCTGGTAAAGCAGCAGTCTGGTATTCGACTCCTGATTGTGGTATATTCATTGGGAGTTGGTTGTTGTTGAAAGAGGGTTGGTTTGATGCGGGAACCGGTACGTGTTGCGCCTGGGGCCGAGGTGGCAGAGCTTGAGAACTAGATGGTGGAGCAGGTATGTGGTTGTTTGAGGTCTCGTTTGGGGGCATGTTCCGATCATCCATCAGTGATGATGGGAGATGTTCTGGAAGCCACCGATTCTCGGGTATCTCCCCATACGCATGTGCCCCTTCTACTTGCGACCCAGGGGATTCCTCAGACGACTGCTGTCCATCTGGACTCACGTCGATATCTGGCCCGCGTTCATCCTGGCCCTCGGCATGACGCGGTTGAAGTTTGGTAAGCGCTCGCTGTGCCTGACGCGTATAGATGTCATACCCATGGTAGCGTTTCACGGCATCCACGACATCCTGGGCTCGTATTTTCGACTTCATATCGAAAAGCTTCGGTATCTCTCTCAGCAGAAATCGAACATGGGAAGCTTCAGAGCGAGCGGGTGTGGCAGGTGAATCTGCATTCCGGGGGCAACTATGACTGTCTTGAAGAATACTGATGTAAGTGTCACTTTTGTTTGAGCGACAGACCACACGAAAAGGGCAATCTGGCGATGTTCGACATCCGATAACCACGCTCTTCTTGTTGCTACGAGACACACGAAGCTCCCAGTGTTGCCTGACAGATATACTCCGTACCACTCTTTTGAACTCTTCCAGGGAGCAAAACCGCTGGCCCACATGGAGCCCGGAGTACGTCTCCGTCATAGTGATGAGACTGAGGCAAGTACAGAAGACAGAAAGAACTTAGCAGCTAGGACAGATGCCACAGAGCCTTTGGCGACAAAGCTCATTGGGACTCGCCAGGCCGTGCTTGCAAACAACTTTGGATTGCGGAGTACGGCGTGATCGTTAGGCAGGCATGCGAGCGATTCTGTGTAGTTTTGGATTGGTCTCTATCCAGAAAGTCTCGGAGGCTATGCTTAATTGTGTAAACGAAAGTCGATTACTCTCGTTAGGCAGCACAGCTGATTGTTGAAGACAGGCCCATTGAGCCGTGGAGGTCAAAAAAGGTTAAAGCGGAGTTCAAGTGCCAGACCGCTTGGCTTCACTTTTCATATTCCTCCCCTCACCTTAAAGTCGCAACCACTTTCAATCCACCCCCTGTGCTATTAGACTTTGGGATTGAATTCCATAATTAGATACACAAAATGGCTTCTTACGGGCTGCTAGGCCAGCCAGAAGAAGGTCGAGTTCACTCCAGCTCTGTCCTCCCAAATCAACGTTAACACCCAAGCTCCTACAGATGCGCTCCACAAGTCGCGTCTCCTCAACGTCGAAGAAAAGCCATTCAAGCGAATCTCAAAACGACTATTGAACCCCGAATCCCTCGTTGTCTCACAATCCCCGCTCCCTCTCACCCCTCCCCCCGAAGAAACCGACGCCGACTCCGATGCGACCGCAAGAGAAGCCGAAAAACAGAAAAGGCTTGAAGAATGGCGCCACTTCCGCGAGGATGTCTCACTCGACTTTGCCGCATTTGAGGGCAGCATTGCGCGCGTCCAGTTTCTCCTTACTAGCAACGAGCAAGAACGCCAGCGATATGCCACCGAGCGAGTTCAGATTCTGTCGACTATGCAGTCTGTACGGGAAAGCACGGCCGATCTACGCAGTCAACTTGAAGAGGCACAGCGACTTCTCTCCTTACGAAAGACCTACGATGAATTGACCGACAAAATCACGAGCAACCGTCTCCTCAAGCCGCGCGAAGACCAGTCAGCGAACCTTCAGAAATTGCGACTGGAGATTGCAGATCTCGAGAAGGAAAGCAAAGATTACGCCATGACATGGGCTGAGCGACGCGAGCAGTTTGGTCGTATTGTGGATGAGGGGATGCAGCTTCGTCGTCTGATCCGTGATGAGAAAGAGGAAGTCGAGCGCCGGGAGGGCATGCAGGAGGGCGAAGACGGCGACGATGGAGATGCCACATCCAAGGGCAAGGCTAGCAGTGGGAATACTCCTGGTCCTGAAAACGATGCCGTGGCTCCTTTCCAGCACGGCCAAGATGAGGCTAGCCGCCCATCTGCTCTGCAAGTTGAGAAGGCCGGGGCTACCGGTGCTGCGTCGCCACTGCGGCAAGTCACAACCGCCCAGAGCGATGGGGCACGGGAAGACACCAATATGCTTGATGAGGGTGAAGTCCCTGCGGGTAGTGATGGCGAATTATCCGAACTCGAGGAAGGAGAGGAACTCCCTGATGACTACAGCGGGAAGATGGATACTACCTAAAGATGCATTTCGGCGTGTACATTACTAGCACTAGCAAGGAGTTCTGGTTTATGGTCTGGCGTTGGGCATGGCTTCAATTCATTGAATGATATTATGGAATATTCCACCTTATGGGTATTTTTTTAGCTTTGATGTAATAAACACGTCTTTCACGAAATCTCGCGCTGTGCGGTCTTAGCTTGGGCAATAGCTTCTTTGGCAGCGGTAATGTGCTCGACATTGCTCTCCGATCCTTTCTTGCCCTCCTCAATCTATCAGAATTGGTTAATGGAATCCAAGGATACAGATGGGGAGTATAAAAGGATGTTACACTCACAATCAGAGCTTCCAGGTTCGCAACGGTCTGCACAATCTTCTGCTTCAACGTAGGCAGAACCTTCTTGGTCTCTTCAAGTGACATGTGCTATCATTTCTGTCAGCATTAGAGGCTTCAGAAGATAGGCAAGATAATTTGGTAGAAGCAAAGCCTCCGTACAAGGCACATACCTCTTGCTTCAAGGTATACTCGCGGTTCTCATCGTCACCAGCGGTATCAGCTTCCAGCTTCTTGATACGCTCGGTCTGCTGCTGAAGCTCCTTGTGGTAGGAGGCTTCCTCCTTGACCAGGCGGGTCACGGAGGAAGTGGTGATCTCTAGCTGAGTGCGGGGTGCCATTGTGGTTATCTGTGTGAGAGTTAGATGCATGTAAGGTTTTGACTCCAGGTCTTGAACATAATTGTCAGACGAGGTGCCATATGATGGGGGGAAATATGTTCTAATTAACGTTATTGGATGTCTATATCCAGCACTCGGGATGCCGGAATGATAGTTATACGACAAGCATTGCTGGCACAATTGTTTCAAGGCGCTATGTATATAGGCGGGCATCGTGACAGAAGATTTAAGAATAAAAAATACATACCTTTCAAATTTGTATCTGACAACAGAATTTAGTGATACGCTGAGCTGATTTTCGAGTTCTCAAAAGTTCATTGATATGCCCCTCGATGATGCTATCAAGACGATGTTTGCACTGTTTGCTATTTGTGGGGCATCACGTGCTTCCAACTATAAGTTCCAAAGACGACGGGGGATGGATCCGACACACAAGAAGATGAATGTAAGACGTCATTGGAATATAAAATCTGGTTAAAAAGGCAAAGGAGTTTATAGTCTTTTTTTTTAGTGAGCTTCCATTCCTTTCTTAGAAAAGTCGTATACATGGATAAATGGAATTTCTCCGGTTGATATCTCAGAGCAGCTGACATTACTACTTGCAATGTTGCTATAGAAGTGCCGATTACACAATCCTATGGGTATCACTATTATGTTCCAGGTGGATATATAATATACAGATATCAGATCAGTAGCAGACTCTATAATTGTAGATATGAAACATTAGGACAAAGATACATTGAATAAAGCGAATCCATGGAGCACCTTAAGCAGCCAATCAGCGTCGGCCTCGTGATCATCCACTTATAGTTATAATCCAGCCTCCTACCGCCTACTCCTACCGCCTACACCAGAATAGCATCGCGTTGATCTTTTGGTCCCTACTTTGTTACATCTCATTTGTTTACTTTCATCCCATGTCGCACATCTTATCGTTCCCAATTCGGCTTGAACTATTGCCGTCATAAGCAAGATGCCGGCCCCATCATTACTTCACCTGGCTACAGCCACGGCTATCCGCTTCGTCAAAGGTACAGATGATATACACTCTCTCATTTGGGATGATCCCATACTAATCATGTGTTTTTTAGACTTAGATGATCTGGGCGCCATGCCATACTCACTTGCGCGTCCTATTTTACTTAATATCCATAACCCCGAAAAGCTCGTACGTCTTTCTAAACCTGACTTCTATTACTTTGCTTGCACTTTATTTTCTCTTTTGATTTACTTACTAATACCTTTCTCTAAATTTGCAGCACGCCATGGAGCTCGCATCCCCCCACCTCGCTGAAGAAGATGAAGAATTGTGGCTGGAGCTCATTAAACGGGATATTCCTGAGTGGGAGAAGTACCAGCTCCCGGAATATACCAACAACTGGTACGGAGTATACTGTGATCTCCGCGACCAAGTCCAACGTTCTCTCGACGCCGATGCAGAGAAATTGAAAATGGCCATTGACGGCATCAGTGCCAAACGTGCACTCCTCACTCCCAAGCTCATCCCCGAGAGCAGGGGCTTGCGTATGGCTGGGTCCCGACCCTCTGTGCGACAACGCCATACTACATATGATCGCAGGACGGGCATGGTGGAAAAAAAGCCCAGCATTTTCCAGCCACAGAAGCGCAACACCGCGCTAACGATGCCCACCAAGTCTCTCAACAACCGTGCGTCGCAAGTCAAGCGCGCACCGATCAGTTTGGTTGAAGAGCACCGCCGCCCCGCCGAGCAGTCAGCACCACAGCCGACATCAAAGGCACAACCACTTCCCCCACGCATCAGCCGGCGCCCGGGTATGCACTCACCCTCGCTCCACAACCCCATGCTGGCTAAGAATGAGGCGCGGCTACGTGCACTGACTTCCTCCGCCACCCCACCACATGGCGCATCTAGCAGCGATGCGCCTGGCGTGAAGAAGTCACCGGCTATTGCCTCTGACCCCAAGCTGAAGCGCCGGGCAACCTCCCCCCCTCACGATGCAGAGAAACCCTCTTCATCTTCTTCATCATCCCTCCCCGACCCTCCCGTCTCTTCTCTTCCCCCCTCCCGCCCGCCTTCCTCC
>LACB01000177.1:0-51670 GCA_030142185.1 Penicillium thymicola
CGGCCACGGAAGTCATTTAACGCCTAAATTTGATGAAATTTGTGAGCAAAATAGGGTAATACCGATTTGTATGCCGGCGCATTCATCCCATCTTTTACAACCTCTTGATATAGGCAGTTTTGCGGTCTTAAAACGTGCTTATGGTCAGATGGTTGAGATGAAAATACGGAGCGGGATCAACCATATCGACAAACTTAACTTCCTTAAAGCCTACCCTTCCGCCCGAATTGAAGCTTTTAAATCGGAGACGATTAAGAATAGCTTCGGAGCAGCCGGTTTAGTACCATTTGAACCCGATCGGGTGATCTCGAAGCTTAATATCCGGCTTCGAACACCTACCCCCCCTAGCCGGGGGAGTGATTAGGACCCTAAAACGCCTTCAAATTACGTCCAATTACAAAAGCAAGCTTCGTCAATTAAAGCTTTACTTCGAACAAGATCAAGAAGCCCACCAAGCCCATTGAATTCCGCTATAAATCAGGTTTTAAAGGCATGCCAGATCACTATGCAATCCGCCGCATTTCTTGAGAAAGAAGTAGGCGATTTACGCGCCGCCAACGAGAAGCAGAAGCAAAAGAGAACTAGATCCCGGAGGCAGATACCTGCCGAAGAAGGCCTCTCAGTTCAAGAAGCCTCTACATTAATTATGGAGCAACAGGAAGCAAATGAAGCATCCCCCCCCGGCCCTGGCATGCCTGGTGAATCGATTATTCAGCCACGTACGCGGCCCCCCCGGGGTTGTGGGATATGCAGATTGCCAGGGCATAGAAGAGAAACCTGTCCAGATAGACCAGCTAGTTAGTTGAATTAATTTAATGGCGTTATGGTTGGGATAAATGCATTTAAATTTATTAAGTTGGGGTGGGTGCGCAGCTCGCTTGTGTGCGCAGCTCGCATGTGAAATACGTTAGTATTAAAGTTACTGCTAGTTACCCTTAATTTTTAGAGCACTTTATCTTATTAAGGAGATACGTAATGGTTAACAAAAGGGCATAGGACAGAGTGGAGAATTATAATATTACTTCTATATTTCCTCTAATTCAGAGCGGCTTAAGCTTAAGATCTTAGATATAAAAGTAAACAACTATATAATAGTATTAGTATAATCAATATATCTTCTATCTAAGCGCCTTTTTACCTTATATATTAATCTAATATCGTATTCTTTTACTTTAAATATATTCCTTACTTAATTATAGGCTGAAAAGACTATTTTGCTAAGCGCGATAAACCTACAAAAGAGAGGCGCTATCTACAGTAGGAAAAGAATAGTTATACCCCTAGAACCTATAAAGAAGAAGACTTAATTTAGGAGAGAGACACAAGACTTCTTAAATATACTAAGAAAGTCGATCACCATCATTATCTCTCTATACCACGTCGGAGCTCGCGACCACCGAGTCGGCAACGGCTTCAACCGAATTCGGTCCCTCGGAATCGCCCAAGCGCTCGAAAAGCTAGGTATCAAAATCATTTTCCACAAAATCGACTCGGTAGACGAGTTTGAAGGCGAGGTCGGCCGTAGCTTTGAGTTACTGCGCCGAATCTCAACTACCGTTACCGAAGCAGTAGCCCAAAATACCTTCCCGTTAATCCTATCCGGGAATTATATAGCAAGTATCTATATGGCCTAAATACCAAAGACCTCGGCCTTATATACTTCGATATATACGATAACCTTAATTCACCCGATATAAATAAGAACGGATATTTCGATACGATAGGTCTATCTATACTACGTAGAGAGAGCTAGAAAAACCTTGATCAATACCGTACCTAGATATCACCCTATACCCTACCGACGATCCCTCTTCTACGGTCTACGCGATTAAAGTGAGATTTAGCGATAGAGGGTCATTGAATGACCTCTATATAGGGTGAAACCGAGCGGAAGGTGGATTTTACTACTAAGCTAAAGAAACATTTGGAGTCGGGCTCTTATAGTCTAGCTCTTATACATCTTGACCTAGACGTGCTTAACGAGTCTTATAGTAAAGTCAATGACTATCCCTTACCGGGTGGTATGTCTGAAGAGAAATTGGTGGCTTGTAGGGGTCTCGTGCCGTAAAAGGCTACGCCCAAGTCCCTCACTATGTGTTCGTTTGATCCCAATGCTAGAGATGGTGACAAAATTGCTGGGATTGCGATCCGGGTAGTTGTGGCCTTTGTAAAATCGCTTGTGGAAGCTGGTAATTGGTCTATATCTTCAAAGTCGTGATGATAAGCGCAAAAATAAAAATAAAAATGTTGTTGGATATAAATTAAATTAGAGACCTTCAATGCTAAATAGAAAAAAACAGGCAATAAGCCAGTCTCGCCATAGTATCAACACAACTGATCTATCTTCACGTTCACCACTTTCAAAGCGTCTTGGGAGAGATATCCAAATCCTACTCGCTTATCGATTTCGAAAAGATGAGTCTCCAGTCCGGGGAGAATCATTAGTATCGAGTACCATGCATTATATATGGTGGAAATTACCAATTTGCTTATGTTTATTTCTTTTGGCATACTGAATAAATCAGATTATATGCAGTACTAAGGAGTAGCATCTCTCAGAAGTGGCTTGTCCTAGAGTCCCCTCTGCTCCTTCCTTAATTGACTAGGCAGGAAATATCACCTAGGCACCTTCCTCATCTGACTTCTCTTTTCCTTATTTTCTCCCCTCCCCCTCTTCTTTCTTCTTCTCTTATCCCTTCCCTCTCATCTCTTCTTTTACTCTTCTCTTCTGTTCATCTACACCACCTGTTCTCCCTTTCTCTTCATCGTCCACGAGGACAAGAACCATTGCTGCTGTCACTGTCTCATTGCCAACTGGCACAGTGTGTCGATCATTCTCAAGTTTCATCTGCTTGACAAGGTAAGGATGACGCATTACTCCAAACCTTATCCGAAATTCACTAAGACCATATAGTTTCTTCGGACGCCGGAATGTCTACACCTTCTATCCTCGTGCATTCCCTTCCGGAAACCCTTACAATAACCTCAGTCGGAAATGTCTGAATCGGACTTCTCCGACGGCGAGTGCTTTACGGCGCTCCCTGATGACACTATAGAAGCGATCGGGTCGACAGCGAGTGCCATCCGGAAGGTTATCAGACAAAACACAGAAACAACAGACGTGGTGAAATACATCCGTTTCACAAACGTCCCACCAGTTATTGCGGAAAAATTTTCTTTACGCAATGCCCGGCAGATGTTCAACCACAATACTCGATGTATGATCATCAAGCTCGTGACCAAGCCCCATGATCTAGCTTCACGCCACCTAAGTACAGAAGTGATGTATGTACTACAGGAAATGGGACTACAAGATTCGATTTCTATGACAGGGACTTACAACGTCCGAGGTCGGTATTGTGAAAAGCAGGCCGACGAGTCATGGGTCCCTAGACAACCTATTCCAGGTCGTAGCACAAGATGGCCGACCGTTGCAGTCGAAGTGGGCGTCTCAGAATCTTATCGAAAGTTAAAGGCAGATGCAGAATGGTGGCTTACAAACTCAAGGGGCGATGTGAAGCTTGTAATCATCGTGTCTGTCAGTCGAAAGACCCCTCGGATCAAGTTTGAGACTGTTACTTTGACCCCGGCCACCTTTCGACTCCAGCGGGTCCGCGACGTTCCAACCATCCGACAGTCTATCACTACATCCCGACAACCCGACGCAACAATTACCGTCAGCCCACCAGTACCTTTGACTATTCAATTCGAGGAATTGTTTTGTCGGCAACTTGTCCCCCCGGAACACAATATTGACATCTCACCTGATCGATTGAGAGTGCTTTCAGGGCAGGTCTGGGATCGTCAAGTCTTCTAAGTTATTCTTACCTCGTGAGCAGGTCTGGGGATCATCAAGTCTTCCAAGTTATTCTTACCTCGTGAGTTAGTTAGTTAGCTTCTTCAAACAATGACAAAATCTTTGCTACAATAATCGTGCCAAGCACCCAACACACAAACCTGGTGTTGGTGCGACTAGGGTTAATACCACTGCCGCGTATAAAAAGGAAGGGATAAAAAAATAAAAAAATACGTTAAAACATCATTAAAACGATATGTACATTGCGCGTCCTAAACTGATCCGGGGTATTGTACATGAAACCAACACTATTAAATTGAACACCAAATCATCAAATCATGACAAAGTAACTTCAAAGCTCCTCTTGAAGAACTTCTTCACCTCCAAGCTCTTGTTCCACTTCATCGACGACAAAGCCCTCGTAGTCCTCAAGACCTTTTTGAACATGTACTTTGAAGCGAATCACGTCGTTTAGCATTGTTTCGACGTTAGTATGCAACTCCTCTCGGAGAGAATTTGCCCGAAGCGTCAGTTGTTCGTATTCGATATTGGTGTTCATCTCGCGTTGCTCCATCAATTGTACACTGTCACTGAGCGTAGCGCGCATCTTTGCCAACTCCTTCTCCATCTTCTCAATTTGGGCATCGGAGGCCAGCTTCTGAGTAGTTGTAATTTCCTTTGTTCGTTCAAATTCTTCCTCTGCTGCCCGGCGTCGATGCTCCAGGGCCTCGACCTCGCTTCGTTTCTCATCCATTGCCTCTTTGATGTTGTCGAGTAGATTGCGGCGGTCAAGGTCGTCATCGATCCCTTGCTTCCGTCGTTCATTGATCTCTTTCCGGAGTGATTGCAGGCTGTTTCGGACAGAGCCCCGTAGATCCAAACTGAGCAAATGCGCCGGGTGGTAGCCAGTGAAAGGCTCAGCCAATAGGCGATCTCCCTCGGGAGAAATTCGGTTGGGGGGGCCACCAATCTGGCTCGCGGAGAAATTGCTCTCATTAATATTGAGACTAAGTTCATAATCTTGGCCCTTCGCGTTCTCCGCAGCCGCGGGGATCAAGCTAGTTTGGTAGCCAAGAGTATTGTAAGCTTTCACAATCTGTTCCAAATCTTCCAGTTTCTGGCTGGCTTCCGCTTCCTTCTCCATGACACGGGCATGTGCCTCCTCGAGACGAGCCACAGTATCTTCGAGGTTCTTCTGCAGACGTTCTCGCTCCGAGTTCATGCGGTCGATATCCTGGATAGTGATGCCTTGGCGATCAACACTTGCTTGTAGATCGGAACGCTCAGATTCAGTGGCCTGAAGATCGGTATCGGTTTTTTGGATCTCCGCGTCAAGGAACTTTATGCGAGTCTCGTACTTTTCAATTTTGCCTTTGACGTTCTGGTTATAATCCTCAAATTTCCTCTTGTCATCCTCCAAAATGCGGAAGTGTTTATCCAACTTGGCGATATCAGGAGCACTCTTCTCCACCTCTTCGATTTGGTCGCGAAGAGCCCGGTTCTCCGCCTCTAGTGCCTCCATTTCCTGCACGTACCGCTCGTTGCCAACAGCGAATTCTCGCGACATGCTTTCAACGTGTGGAACCAACCGTTTCTCCGCGGTGTCATCATCCTCGTCTTCACCACCCTGCAGCCAATCATGGTAGGCTTGAGTGAGGAAGCGGAAAATAATGCGATCACCGCTGACATCGACACCCGCCTCAGCGCAGGCATCATCATACTCGCCGGACTGATAGCGATCCATCATCTGTGCTAATTGCATCAACCAATGTAACATTCCAAGGAAGGTCGACCAGTTCTGGCCACCAACGGCTGCGATTTGTGATTTTGTAATGCCTTTCTCATACGGGTATCTTAGCTGTTTCAGGATTGGCGGTACTTCGGAGTCCATTGCTTTTTGGAACTTGTATCCTGGATCAATTCGATGATAGAGCCACTGGAAGATAAAGTTGAAATCCTTCTGGGTTGGCGAGCGAAGAGTGTTCTGCCCCAAAGAATGTTTCATTTCCAACTCGAACCCATGAATAGTCAAATACTCCAACAGTTCCTGGCCAATTCGTGCCTGGAAAGATCGGTCTCTGAGAGGGCGCGGGTCTCTGGGAACACCAGCCACGGTGGGAACTTGGGTGAAGAAGGATTGATGTCCCATCGGCCCGCCTCCCGTGGATGGTCGTGAAAACACACTGCTTCTGCGCTGTGGGTTCTGAGGAGGCGCAGGGTTGGAGGAAAGGGACCCTGGCGCATAGCTCTGTCGACTGGCACCGGCCCCACTGAACATGTTACTTGATACTGATCGGCGAACAGATGAAAGGCCGGCATCAGCGCCATATGGTCCACCAATTGACATGCGCGTAAAGCTGGGCTGCTGTGGGCGACCAGTGGAGCCCATCAAGGAATTTCGGTGGTTCTGAGAGCTGAACGGGGGGTTTTGGAATCCGATTGAGCTTGCGCGCTTCAGTGCCGACTGCGGTTGGGGGATGGCGGAGAAATTCTGCACACTCCCGAGAGTCTTGATCGCAATGTAAATTAGCGCGAAGCCTTGCGCCGGATATGAGGGAACTATACTTCTCGGGGGCGCTTAATACTGAAAAGCCCAGTATCTTGCGACATGGTGATAAACAAGCCGCGAAGGCGGCAATAGACAAGACGATCCTTTTAACAACTGGATTTTCGATATGGTTGTGTATTGACAAAAGATTCAAGGTCCAAGTGGGTTGCGCCACAAAATCCGAGAGGAGGGGGTTTAATCTGGTTGTTTGGCAGGCACGAGGCGGGATTTGAGTCGAAGTAAACAAATGCGTGCCACTTTTCAAATGAGGCAGGCGGTGTGTGTTGAAAAGGAAAAACGGTTTCGCCGATAATCACGAGACTCCCGGTCTGGGGAAGTCTTGGCGTTGGCGCGAGTTCCGAGGTCCAAATGGCGATTGCCGATGGGAGCATCGCATCTCTCTCCCTAATTTATCTCTCCTACACTTCACTGGCCGCCAACATCAATCATAATGGCTCCACGCGAGGAACTGATTGCCTCAGCTGTAAGTTATTTATTGACATGATGTCTCTCTACTGTCATCCGCTTTCGGAGCTACCGCTAACTCATGTGTCCGCTAGATTACCTGTATGGACTACGAAGCACACAACTTGGTGTGTAATGATCGCTGACTTTATCTAGTCCTCCAGGACCCATCGGTTGCATCTTCACCCATTGAAAAGAGAGTCTCATTCCTACAATCTAAGAACTTGACTCAAGAGGAAGTGGACATTGCCTTATCGCGAGTGGGCGAAGACCCGTCTGCCGCGGCCGCAGCTACAGCTTCGGCATCCCCGGCACCTAGTTACTCTTCACAGCCAGTTCCTTACCGGCAACCGCAGCCGCCTCAAGGATATGGCTATCCTCCATATAATCAATGGCAGCCGCCTCCCGAGTACGTATACCTATCGATCGTCGCATGGTGTTTGAGACTAATCACATGAAAAAGGCCACCCAAGAGAGATTGGCGTGACTGGTTTATTATGGCGACAGTCGTGGGTGGAGTTGGTTATGGGTTGTATACCGTCACAAAGGTATCGAATGGTCCCCTCTCTCAAAACCAATTGCGCTGATCAATCCATCCAGCGTTATATTGCACCTTTGATCGCCCCACCGACCCCTCCCCAGCTGGAGCAAGATAAAGAAAACATCGATGAGCAGTTCTCACGCGCATTTACTCTGATCGAACAACTATCGACCGACACTGCTGCATTGAAGACTGCTGAGGAAGCCCGTACCGAGCGCCTGGATGGGGCTCTCAAGGACGTGGAGAATCTTGTTACTGATCTCAAAAACTCATCCCGCCGAAGGGATGATGAGACTCGTCGCATTAGTGACGAGGTGAAGTCATTGAAGGATGCCATCCCCAAGGCCCTTGAAGGTGCCCGGGAAGGCAATGAGAACCGACTGAAGGAGCTCGGAACTGAGCTCAAGAGCTTGAAGACCTTGCTGGGCAATCGACTTGGTGGTAGCGGAGCTACCCCCGTTGCTGGTCGGACTATTGGATCCACCTCCATCCCCAGCATTCCTCGCCCGGCACCGGAAGAGACCCCCGCTCCTTCCGCTCCTCCTGCCGCCACCAACAGCTTGGCTGCTACTGTGACTCCAGCTGAACAGGAGCCAACTCCAGCTGTTGCCCCAGTGAGCACCAGCCAGAGCCCTAACCCTCTCTCGCAGCTTGGTCGGTCTGCCTCCATCCCGGCGTGGCAAATGGCCGCGGCCAACCGGTCTAAGGTCAACTCGCAGCCGAGTACAACTGCTACCCCTGCTGAGACCACCGCTAGCCCGAACCTGGAGCAGAGTGCTCCTCCCAGCTAAAGCTGATTTGGGGTTGCTGAATTATTGAATGTTGTATACCTCTTCGCTTAGATGTATTTATCACAATGAATTTTTTTTTTATCCCTGGATAAAGTATATATTTTCCTCATAATATAGCAGCCTTTATTTTTGTATAGATTTGTAGTCGAAATTAACAAATCGAGACGAAGAATGCGTTAGAATCGAAATCCCGGGGACAATCTTGGAAATCAGTTGGCCGACCCGATAAGCAGACCTGTCTTTCCTCATCACCCAAAGCCCTCCAGACTTTCCAGAACCTCTCACCACGAAGGAAATCAGCGAAAATGCCTTCACCAACTCGCTCATCGCACCGAGCCGCTTCTCCCTCTGCACCAAGCTCAAGCCGCCATCACCGCAGCCGCACCAGCCATTCCCGTCGCCACCGGCCCCGAGAGAGCTCGCGCTCGCGCTCGCGTTCTCCGCACCGCTCAGATAGACACAGATCAGACCGTCACCACCGCCATAGCGAAGGCAAAGAGCGCGGACACCACGAGCGACAACACAGAGATGCTCCAGCGAAACCGGTTGTGCTCCCTTATCAAGCGCGCGAGCTCTCAGGGCACGACCTGAAGATTTACGAGCCCATGTTTGGCATGTACTTGGATATTCAGAAAGGCAAATACATTGAAGACTTGAGTGAAGACGAGGTGAGAGGGCGATGGAAGAGCTTTACGCAAAAATGGTAGGTCTGAGGGTGTTCTCTGCTTGACACGATAATTACTGACATCACAGGAACCGTGGAGAGCTCGCTGAGGGATGGTATGATCCCGTTACACTCGACAAGGCACGCCGGGGTGCAGAAGAAGAACCGACAGCTGGCCCGAGAGGCGGACGCCAATCGCCTGATTATACGCAGGACCAGCGAGCGACTAGTGAAGCCCCACGGAACCCGCCAGTAGGCGACGATGATGACGATGAAGACGAGGATGATGAGTACGGGCCTAGTCTGCCACAAGCTCGATCAGGGAGAGGCGGCCCACAGGCTGGCCCTGCAATCCCAACTATGCAAGATCTTGAGCTTAAAAAAGGTACGCTTTTCTACTTCCCCCAAATATAACCAGAGTGCTGACCTCGCCCCCCAGAATCTGCTATTGATGATGCCATCGCTGCCCGCGGTGAATCACGCGATCACTACCGCACTGAAATTCGTTCGCATAAATCCGAAATGCGCCATCTCCAAGACGAAATTGCACCGCGGGCTGAGGCGGGTACACGGGAGAGACAGCTCGAGAAGCGGCGAGAAGTTGCTTCGAGTAACCGTGCATTTGCGGACGCACGCGGTGGTTCACCCGAGGCAGCTCGGGATGAAGATTTAATGGGCGGGGACAATGAGTTTTCTACCTTGAAACGGGAGAAGGAGAAAGACCAGCGTAAGAAGAACGATCGTGAGATCAGGAGAGAGGAGATCCTTCGTGCGCGTACGGCGGAGCGAGAAGAACGTGCACAGGCATATCGACAGAAGGAGCAGGAGACTATGAGCTTCTTGCACGCTCTGGCGAAGCAGCGATTTGGCTGAAAGTTGAAAGGTCGGGATATGCATTCTTTTTGAATATCTTGTATTCTTCACTGTTAGATCCATGAGACAATAATATAAATATGATCTCCACCCCGTCCTCTCCCCTACTCGGCCCATCCGCTCCAACGGAACGGTCCGATAACGCCACCGGAGCGACTCCGAGATATTTAGACCATAGTTATACGATCTCCCCTCAACGATACCCAAATTACTATAAGCCCAGCATGTTCAAACAACTATCTCGCCTACCGTGCCGGTCAGGATTGACCCCATTAGCACCTGGTAGCCGGCGATATCTCCAAACCAAAAAGCAACACTCCCTGCCAGCAGCATACTACCGCGGGGGCACCTCACGCGCAGTCTTCTTCAAGCAAGAAGACCTACCCTCGGACAGAAAAGACTGGGCCCCAATATTTCGCAGTGTAATCGGCAGTCCAGATCCTCATGGCCGACAACTAGACGGATTAGGGGGTGGACTATCCAGCCTCTCGAAGGTGTGCGTAGTCGGCGCATCGACACACGCCGAAGCCGATGTCGATTACACCTTCGTATCCCTCGGCATCAAGAACACCGATGTCGACTATTCCAGTAATTGTGGGAACATGAGCTCTGCCGTCGGGCCCTTCGCAGTCGATGCACACGTGTTCCCCTTACAGAACCCCAGCCTGGATTCAGCCTCGGTACGCATCCACAACACCAACACCGGCAAGATCATTCATTCGTCCTTCGCTGTTGTTGACGGCGAAGCTGCTACCAGCGGGGGCTTCGCTATCGACGGTGTCGCTGGTACAGCTGCCCGTGTCCAGCTCGACTTCATTAATCCCGCTGGCTCGGTTACGGGGAAACTCTTGCCTACCGGCAATGTCGTCGATACCTTTGATGGGATCAGGGCTACGTGCATTGACGTCGGCAATCCGTGTGTCTTTGTGCAGGCGGTTGATCTCGACGTGAGTGGGAATTTGACTCCTGATGAGATCGCTGCTCATTCGGATTTGCTGGCGCGCTTGGACTCTATTCGTCGGCAGGCGGGTGTTAAGATGGGTATTGCGGATGAAACTGGGGCAGTTCCGGGTAGTGTGCCCAAGATCTGTATCGTGGCTCCCCCTTCTACTACCGATTCCAGAGATATCGAGCAGAAACAGACGTCTGTGGATGTTGATCTTTTGGCTCGTGCTCTTTCTGTTGGACAGCCGCATAAGGCGGTCCCGATTACTGTTGCTTTGGCTCTTGCTGCTGCTGCTTACGTGCCACAGAGTACAGTAGCTGGTGTTGTGAATGAGAATCCCGTCGACAGTGCTGGTATTACTATTGGTCATGCCAGTGGGAATCTGCTGGTTGGTGCCGATTTCGATGTGGATGGGGCATTAACTTCTGCCACAGTCTTTAGTACAGCGCGTCGTTTGTTTGAGGGCCGTATTTTCTGGAAGAATGATACCTGAGCGAGCGAATGGTCTTTGATTGGTAGGAAACCATGTAGATAACTGGGCAAAACAAGTGCCATGAAGAGAAGAGGAAAGACCTGATTATATGAGATATCCAAATCAAAACTTTTATTCTTGTATATCACAAGTGGTATATCTACATCCTCTATTCTAACCCCATCTCTAAGCACGTCTCCCGAGATCAATATCAGCAACCAGTTTCATATCATCAGTGCCAGCCCCGTCACCCAATCCAAAGAACGGTTTGACAGCAACATCAACCACCTCTTCAAACAAGCGCCCAACAACAGCCTCCTTCAGATCCTCACCGGTCTGCGCGAAATCAGGGTACGCGTTGAGCTCCAGCAGCCACACATCCCCAGTAGCATCAACGAGGAAATCAACACCAAACAACTCAAATGCATTAGGCAGAGTCTGGAAATGAATCATCATACCCCGAGCGGCAGCCTCAAACACCTCGCCCGTTACCGAGCAGATCTGGTCAAAGATCTTCTCCTTCCAGTCTGTACTGAGACCGGGGACGTGATGGTCAAGGTCCCAGAAGCGACGCACACTGCCTTCGTTTGAGCTACCGCCTTCCTGGAAACAGGTGTTGGTCAGATGGCGCGCAAGGTCGGCGACGTCATCCTCTTCTTCGTGTGGGGCGCAGTAGGCCTTAGCAGCGAAGAGCGCAAGCATCTCCTTGAAGACGTAGACCTTGAGCGAGCCCGAGGCGAGGACGTAGGTGCGGATGTGGAATTTTCTGTTCGAGGACGATGGGAGGAGAAGGGGAGGGTCGATGTAAGGCTGTGCGAGGAAGTGGCGGAGCTGCGAAGTGACGATGCCTGTGTCTAGGGCAGCGCTGCCGTCGGCTTCTTCTGCGTCGTCATCGGCGTTCGTCTCAGATCCGCTTTCGTCGTCTGAGTCTTCTTCCCACTCCTCGAAGATCTCGCGTAGCTGGTCTTCGCTGTTGAAGATGCGAATTCCCTGGCCTCGGTCACTCATGCCGGGCTTGAGGATCCACCACTCCTTTTCGGAGTCGGGTCGCTCTTCGTTCTTGGCTAGGCTGTCGTTCAGCTCATATGCTTCTAGAAGGGCGTCGTCGAGGAATTCGGCATAGTCGAGTTCGAAGTCGAAGGCGGGCTTGAAGTGGCGTCGTAGAATGCTATCAGGGTGTTTTGAGATCCAATTGGCCACCGTGTTTGAGAGATAGTGTTTGCGAATCAAAGCTTTTCGGATGATGTATGCGCTTGAAAGGGACGTCAAGGACCTGGACATGATATGTTCGAAGTCAAGGCGCTCATATTCGCGGTACTGGAAAAGTGGCGCGGAAGAGTCCGGTAGTTCGGACACAGAAGACACACGCTTGGAGGCATTTCCCAGGCGACGGGTCAATGCCCGGTTAACCATTTCTTGCACGTAAGAGTCATCGCAGTCGATGAGGGAGTACAATGAGGGCTGATTAGCCAATCTACAAGATCTCCGTCTATCAGAAAGGGCACCAATACAAGAAGAAGAGCAGATCAAAGGGGAGGGGACATGGTATCTAACAGCTAAGCCAGATGTCTAAAGTGCATGCAACATGTATGTTTCGGATAGAACCCTCCATGCCATGCCCCCATCATATCAAAGTCTTCACTCACAGCTTAATCTCCCCCGAGATACCGGGTGCGGGCATGAAATTGGCCTTCAGAGGCGTGACGCTGTGAAAAGTGAGTCGATGTTCATAAACTAGAAGGGCATTGGACAAACCTAGTCATTTGCTCCTTGACGGTCCAGCCATCATTGCCAGGCTCGCTTTCCTCCACGCTTCGGTAAACATCCTGGAAGCTCGGAGCCCACTTGAAATGCTTGTGTTGGATTCGGGGTCCATATGCTGACTTCTCGCTATTACCGACAGTCTGATCCGGTTTCTTTCCTTCCGCCTCGCCTCCGTCGCGCAGCAGCTTTTCTTGCAAATCAGGGTCGTCTGCGGCCGTGGGATCGACAGCCTGGAAGCAACTCCCGGTCCACGTATTCTGCAGCATATCGGTGTATAAGACCTTATTCTCACTAACGCCGGGTTCAAGGGGAACATTGACGCTATAGAGGTGCACCTCGTCTGCCCAGTTCGCGCAAAGATGCTCAATCACCTTGACCGAATGGCCCGAGGCCTCTGCGATAATCACAGGGTCATGGTTTCGAGAGCTGAAGGCATACGACAGAGCAATTGACCGCATGCCGCAGCAGGCACCTTCCATGGCCGCGCCAATGGTCCCACTCGACAATGCGAATAGTGCGGTTGTGTTGCGACCATAATTTGGACCAGACACAATGACATCAATAGGGCCACGTTCTTTGAAGTAGTGATATAGACCGATCTGGACACAGCTTGCGGGGGTGGAGTCGATCAGAACCCATTCGTCGCCTTCGTCGGTTTCACCATCACTGCCCCGGGGCAGACGGTGTGTTGTCCCGTCTTCTTGGTGAAGCGTTCCGGGACGGAAGTAGGTAGGTTTGACGGACGCGCCTACGATGTGCGCTTTACCGATCCATGATCGCTGCTGGTGCGGGAGAATAACCGAGACTGTGTGGCCGGCGGACTGGAGCGAGTGAACGAGCGAATGCACGTACGGCGATGACTGGTTTGACGGAGGACCGTCGTCGTTGGTGACCTAGAGAGAGATGAGTTCTCCAAATTGACACCGTAAGAACTATGTCTACATACCAGGATATGCATTGCGGGTGGAGTGGTTGAGATGTGAGGAATGGAGGGGAAGAAAGTTCCCCCCCGCTTTGCGTTGTCGCAATCGGCCCAAACGATCCACAATGCCATTCTCACTACAACATATATATCATAATGATATTACAGCATATAACACCCAATCAGACCAGACCAGCTAGACCAATGAAATCACTTTCAATCTGTTTGTGTCAAATGACTTCGCCGTCTCTGTACCCCACGAGCTTCTGCGCTTTCTAGTCCAGAGCCTGCACCAGCCTCATCGCCCTCGGCCGGATAACTAGAAAGCAAACTCCTTCCCTGCTCCTCCGGATCCTCCTTTTTGACCTCGGGAGGTTCATCAGAGGTATCCTGCTCCTCCGGATCTTCTTTGATAGAGTCTTCTGGCTCCTCCTTAATCTCATTCTTAGGTTCAGTCCCCAAAACCCAAGTCATCGCCAGCCATGTCAAGCCAGCAGAGAGTATGGAGACAGACCAGAACAGAGAGCTGAAAACCACAAAAGAAGTAATCTTCCAGCGATACATAAGCCATCTGTCGATCTGTTAGTCACATCTTAAGCATCCCCATCTCCGAAAAGACCTACCTAAGCCCCGTAAGCCTAGCACGGAATTCCACCCGAGCGGTATATATCTGCATCTTCAAGTCACTCTGAATTTCCAGTCGCAGGCTCTGCGGTATATTCTGCACTCCCTTCGCAAACTCAAGCTGTTCCATCATCGGCACCTCCAGCGTCTCCGACTCCCGGTACCAGCCAACAACATAGAGCGGCATACGCGCTGCTCTACGAGCAACATCCACCAGCGGCGAAGCATAGGTCATGATAGCAGGGCGACGGGCCTGCGAGATGGGGGCATTATTCGGACCTGGTAGGAGGGATGACGCGGGGCGGGAGGAGAAGAGGGTGAGGTCGAGCATGAAGTTGCCTGTATTGAGGTTTGAGGGCGTGCGTGGAAGCTCTAGAGTCACAGATACGTCGTAAGGCTGGAGAGCTACGAACTCGGAGTCGAAGTTTGCTGTGCCCCAGGGGTTGCCATTGCTGTGCGCGAGTTAGTTAAGCTCGGTGTCTGGTTGTAGGGAATGTTATCGTACCCGAATTGTAGATGGACTTCGCGCTGTAGACCGACTGTGGGGATGAATTTGAAATAGAAGATACCATAGGCAATTGCAGAGATTCCAATTAGGAATGTTGCGGCGCCCATAAACAGCAGCGTGTTTAGGTATAGCCGTAAGGCGGACTTGGATACCAGCACGCGGAACGGCGCGAGGACCGCGTCCTGTATTGCGTCAGTTAGAATTGGGAAGCTTGCATCAATATACCCACCATGATGACTGCCCTGGTAGAAGATGGACCATATTCGGACTCGTCTCCAAATTCGGAGTCCGCCATTGTAGAGGAAATAGTTGGCAGAAATAAGCTTGGAAGTTGAGGTCTCATGAGGCTTATCCTGTTATCGCCGTTATCTGCACCGAGGTCGCCGTCCGACCTTGGAAGCTTTGCCTTACAACTAACTGTATTGTATGCCTACGATCATATCTGCCAATTCTTTTCCCCTTTCTTTAGCACCTGATAGCTGTATGCCTACATATATACACGAGACCTTTAGGGGGTTATTCCCTTATGGATATATTCAGTCTAGGGCATGAGTGCTAGTTTGACAACGAGTGACAAAAGATGTGGTTCATCAAACTACATGAAGCCATATAAAGAGTCCAAAAAGAAGCTACAATGATCATAAGAATAGTAAATTAGCATTGCCCCATGCAGATAATGAAGACACCATCAACTCCAGCTTTTACAGTCTTATCATTACAGGTCACGGGCAGCATGAGACGCGAAAAAATATCATGGAACCTCAAGTCATCCGGAAATCGTAAGAGAAAAAAAATAAATATGCATGCCATCACCGCGGCTAACCCCTGCCGTAACATGAAACTGAAAAGATAAAATGGAAAAAGGCGCAAAGGAGCAATTGCGGAAGAGAAACCGTGAAAATTACATGCAACGAAGTACTCCTGTACCGCCCGAGTCACCAGAGAAAGAACTTGAGGAGAGATATGGAAGGAGAGGATGATGATGATGAGAAGCCTAGAGAATCTTAGGCGATAGGCCGAGGGCTCTGTTGTTGGATGTGTTGGAGAAGAGCGTCGAAAAGACGGCCGATCTAAGGAAAAGTTAGTATCGCGAGATTGTGGAAGATTGGTGGTAAGCTTACCTCAGGTGCCGCCTGAATAAAGGGGAGGCGGAAGAATGAGTAGCTCCGGTTCTGGAGGAGCTCCTGCAAGGTGATGATCAGACCCCATGGATGCGGGCGGTGGACAATCAGCCGCTCCAACAACACACGAATGATTTGCTGGCGGATATCCGAGTCATCTTGCTCGGAGTAGTCCACGCCAAACAAACGGAGAATCGTGAAGCTAAAGAAGTAGGTGTGGCTGTTTGGGTAGCGGAGCTGGTTGGCCATTGCACTAAGCAAGTAGTAGCGACTTTCAGGTCGCAGAACTTGGGCAATCTTCTCCAGAAGAGCAGCGTGAGTCGAGTTCTCAAAGGCGCTGCGGGTGTTTCCCTTGGAAGCATGCTCCACTGCGGCTTGTTGGCCAATGTACAATACAAGCGCATTAACCAGGACGACATCCACGTCGACGGGGACAAAGAAGAGGCCAGTGTCCTTGGAATCCGGGTTAAGAATGGCGTCGCAAAGCTGCTGAACAGCAGACGCGGAGATACTCTCGTTCTGGAGCACACCATCAACGATGTCCTTGATGTTGGCGAGCTGCAAAGGAGCAACTATATCACCAGCAATCTTGGGGATTTCCCGCATCTCCTCGATACGCTCGACCTTCAAGCCTTCGCGGAAAGGATCAGGAAGTTTCTGGAATGAAGAAGGGTATGCACTGAGGACAAGATTGCGGAGCTGAGCGCAGTGGGCCGGAATCACATTGCAGAACTGGAAATGGTTCTCAGCCACGAACTCGGGGAAATCGTGGTGCAGAATCAACAAGATACGGAGAACGCCCTTGTATAGGTCTTTAGCAACGTATGTGATGTTGGCAGCCTTTAGTTGCTCGCCCATGTAGGATAGCAAGGCTTGCATGATTTCGCAGTAAGGCGCCCATCCTGCACGATCAGGCATGTTGAGCATGTCAGACATGAAGACGCGGTGGGAGACCAAGCAAAGCCAGCCATAAACGAACCCGGGCACATAACGGGGCTGGAAGGAGAGGAATTTGTTGGCCAAGGCGAAAATCATTCCCTGGTGCTGTTCAGTGTGCTGGAGGCCATTCATAGAATACTCGCACAGGATACTTGAGAAGAGACGGAAGAATACACGCTGATTGAAAGCTTCTCCTCTCATGACCTGGTGGTGATTGAGGACTAGGACCAAGAGAGACAGAACGGAATTAAAGTACGTAGCCTTGCTGGCTTTGACGGCGCCAGCGCTCTCGCCCTGGAATCTGATGAGAAGAATGACGAGCTTAGCGAGGGCATCGATGTAGAGGAAGGCCTCGTCAAGGCTGGCGCCGTTGGGGTTCTGAGACTCATGCTCAAACATGGCGACGGAAATGTCGATGCTGAGACGGAAGAATAGTGCGGAATCCTCCTGGCTGTTCATCACTTGGCGGTTGTGGAGGTCCTGAAGGAAAGAGTGGAAGGTACGGTCAGTCGCACCGGAGGCCTTATAAATACCGATCCACTCGCTGAAGATGTACTCCATTTGGTCTCGCTTGGACCTGGCTTGGTCACTAAGGAGGGTGCTGACGACCTCCGGAATACCGGACTCGCGCAGCTTTCGCACGATTTCAAGACCTGGGGCCACACTGGCATCCTCGGCAAGCCATTGGCTCATGGCATCTAGACTGCCAGAGAAGTCTGATCGAAGGGCCGAGGGTTCTTCATTGAAAAGAACGCGATCCATCAGGTTACCCAGCAACTCCAAGGCGGGCACGTTCCGGGATTGAATGAGTCGGGTCAGGTTCGTGTCGACCCGACGGATGTCCAGGAGACCTGCGTCAATGAGAGCAACGGTGACCGGCACATTGAACATGTGCTCATCATCAACTTCGGAGAGTAGTGCCCACGTGTACCGAGCAATGAGACTGGACATATCGCACAGCTTGGCAAGAAGGTGCACGAGAACTTCAATCTCGAGAGATCCATGTGGCCGGGAATACAGAAGGGTGCAAACCTTCAAAGAGGTCAGTCGTGCTAGCTCCTCTCCGTTTGTCGCGTGAAGGATGGTGCGTAATGCTTGGTTGTATTCTTGAAGAACTGCACTATCTCTGTCAAGATCCTTGACATGTTCTTCAGGGGCGCTGCGAGCAGACTGCTGTAGATCGGAGACAAAGCTTTCGACTCTTTCCCGGGGGCTTTGAGCATCGAGGAACCCGTTGGTCTGAACGGGGGGCATTTGAGAAACGGCAGGCTGCGCCTGGGGGGTCCTGTGGGGGATGGCTGGCTGCTCAGCCGGGGTGGAAAGGTTTGGAATAGCAGGGTAGGATTCTCCAAGCACGTCGGGGAGCTGACGGCCGGCTGACGCATCAGTAGATGGCGCCGGGCCTCGGGATTGACGGGCAAACTCTTCATAGATAGCAAGTTGCTCCTTGTTGAGACCGCCTGGTGCTTGGCGGTAAGGCTCCGGAATGAACAATCCCCAACGGTTCATTGAAGGATCAATGAAAGGATCGTTAGAACGACTGGCCTGGTGGCGACGACGAGCCTCCAATTGAGGCTCGATCACCTTCTCGATCTCAGGCAGCGACTTTTCCTCTGCGGCTTTCTCGACAATGCCACAGGCAGCATCAAGGTTATCGTTGACACACATAAGAATCAAGCCCTCTGGCATAGGCTGCTCGGAGTAGTCTTGCTGAATCATGCGGATGTAGTTGGTCATGCTAACCTTGAGAGGCTCTTTACAGGTGACGAGCGCCAGGCTACCGGCAAGTTGTCTAACCATGATGCCCGCAGCATGGCGCACACGTTCCTCATCAGGCTCCATGGCAAAGTCCTTGGAAACAAGCTGTACAGTGGAAATGGACGCAATAGTGACAGAGCGCTCAACGACGGGGGTGATGATCTCGGCAATGGCACGCTCGACTGCAGTGTGCACAATCTGTTTGAGAATGGTGGGGTCGACCATGCTGCTCGCCGATGAGGGCAGGACAAGGATCTTGTCAAGGCTTGGCAGTGTTGACATGATGGCGGCCGGAGACAGCCTCTCGTTCCGGATGGTCGGGTTGATAGCGCCGAGAGACAGGTCCTCAAATGGCTCAGTAAGACCCTCTGGGGCGTTAACAGTGGGCAGTGGTTCCTCGACATGTGCAGCACGATCACGAATGACGATGGCAGGCTCAATTGTCTTGTGGTCGAGATCAAGATCTTTACAGAGGACTTCAATCTCGAACTTGAGATTGAGCTTCAATTCGGCGAAATGATAAAGCTCCAACAGCAGGCCCAAAATATCCATCAGCCAGGGATTGGGTGGCTTGAAGACCGTGGATTTGGTAGCCTGCACAAGAACTTTGCAGGTGAAGGGGATCGTAACCATGAGGCGTTGGGTATCATAGCCCTCGAGGAGCAGGCCCTTGAAGTAGATGTTCTTGTGCTTAATAGGTTTGTCTTTGGCAATAGTCAATGAACCAAGCCAAGCACCAAGGTTCTTCAGGTGACCACGATCGGTGGACGAGCTTAATGTGCCTTCTGAGTTAATCAACTTAGCGACACTGACATAGGTTTCCCGCAGGACCTCGGCCCAGAGGATTTTGTCGCCAATGCGCCCAAGAAGGTCGAGATAGAGCTGCTGGAAATTGGGCTGCAATTTGGCACGTTCTTCCACCAGGTACGCGGCGAACCACTGGTGGTGTTGGTCGCGCAACACTTCTTGAAGATCCTCAAGTTTCTCGTCAATGTTCTGCTCAGAAACATTGTTGAGAACAAAAAGAATCTTGTCCTGGATGTCTTCACCTGGGTCTTCGTAGAGTTCAGATCGAAGAGGTGGGTCGAGTTGAACAGCACGGAACTTGCGCACGGAGCCATCGACGATGGGAGAGCCGATAGAATTGCCATTAGTCAGGGGCACAGAAGCAAGATCATCGAAGGGTCCTGCCTCCGCTTCGCCAATCTGATTTCCTTGTTCACGGAGCACCTCCTCTGCCTTTTGGTAGATGGGCGTGCCTTGAAGAGAGGGGATTTGGAAAAGCAAGTGGCAGAACCCAGCCCATTCTGGGAGACGGTTGATCAACTGCTCAATCGCTTCCACTCCGAACTTGTACATCGGGTCATGGGGTTCATGTTCGCGGACAGCCTCGAGGATCATACCGAGACCGACCTTCAGCGTGATGCCGTCAACAAGACGGAAGTTGATGATGCCACCAAACATGACCGCAGTCTTGGTCAGCGCCTCAAGCGGGTACTCATGGTAGCAATGATATTCGTCGACCAGGCCATGCACCATGCAAGCGAACAGATCTTGTTCTGTGGGGTCGCGCGAAGACTTGTATTTGCGCATCAACTCCAACATCTCACGCAGGGAGAGTTCCTCATGATACATTTTACCAAAGAGCTCTTGCATTTGCTTGTCAATCGAGTCGGGCAACGTGTTGCCGTTCTCACCATTGGCGTCGATGATATCATCGAATCCTTCACCGTAGTTTATCAGGCGGGGGTATGTCTGAATGCAGATGCGTTGGACAGGTGTGAGATTCTCGCGGTCTCCGACGTATTCCTCCAATACAGACAAAAGTGTATAAACAGTCTTGACTGCGAGGCTGACCATTTGATGAGCAGATTGCTCCTTCCGTTGGACGTGCAATTCGTCCTCGGCTTTGATTCGCAGGAACTTGGAAAGCAGACCACCCATATCAATGGCGCCTTTCTGTGCGGCATTTCGAACCCACTGCTCAAGGTCAAAGGGACTCTTGCGGTGAGAGTAGCAGGCGAGATCGAGGGCAAGACCGTTGGTGAACCCAAGGAGATAATCAAGCCATCCGTATGCCGCGGCGTGCTCATAGATCACAGCAGTGGATGTGGGATCCTGAGTGAAGGTGGTGAAAAGCTGCTCTGATACCCACTGTCGATCTTGTCGCCAGGCGCCATGGAGAGCGAGCTGATACCCATCCTCTTGCTTCGAGATGAAGACAATGAATGTGCGCAGCACGAAGCTCTGCTGGACACTGGACCATGGCTGGGGAACAGCAAGAGCGGAAACGAGGAAGACTGGCAAATCAAATTGCACAACCGCTTTTATAAGGAGTTGGCTTTCTGTCGCAGCCCACGAAGCCTGGGAGAACAAAGCAAGGTCGAAAATTGCTTTCATAGCATCCATGGACCGAAGAGGTGACTTTGCCGCACGCTCGCCTTGCAACTTGACGATATCAGGAGCATCTTCAAAGAAATCAGTGGGGAAAGTTGCGCGAAGATTGGTGATGTGCGATGGGTCGATCCGAGAGGCCACAAAAGCTGTCAGGAATGACATCTGCGTGTCACGATGCTCCCAGTCTCCACCCCAAAGCTTTTGAACATCCAAAGACGAGTCGTCGACCGACATGGCGGAAAGAACGCTGTACAATTTGGTGAATTGCTTCGGGTCCACTCGGAGGCCCTCACGATCGAAGTGGCGGAACACCAGGGGCCAATTGATAGGCTTGTCGTTATATGCACTTAAGAATGTCTCTAGTGAGAATTGTTCCCAATATTGCGACAAGATCATGAAGAGAAGTGCACTGGCTAGATGTTCTTCGCTCCAGTTCTTCTGGTCTGAATTTAGCAATTCACGTATTGTCTCGATATTTGCAGTGGCACGAGACCCCTTGGCGTGGAGCTGTCGCACAAGGACATATTGAGGGTTGACAAAATTGAACATCTGTAGGGCAGAGGAAACTTCGAATGGCATATCCAAGCCAAGTTTTTGGTATCGCAGATTGGCCGCGTAAACCAGTTTCGCCTTGACATCGTCGGTAAAGTTGCGGGGAGGGTATAGGATGAAACGTTCAATCGTCATGCCAAGGAAGGAGTTGTGATAATCCTTGGTCACTTCGTTGGGACTCGCCAAGCTCTGCAAGAAAGGAGCAATGGAATTCGAGAGGATGGCATCGGCTATCGGGGTTGGTTAGAGTTAATCGAGAGGTGTAAAGGAGCAGACATACCTTTAGCACGAAGATCCGACTTGCTCGTCAACTTAAAGGCTAAGGCAAGTGCAACCTTGACAACTGGGTCGAGTCGGAAATGATCCAAGAAAGTAGAAAGGTCAAAGTCGCGGAAAATATCTCCTTCAGAAGTATCTACTGTCTCAGCAACTTTCTGGGCTTGCTCCATGTCAGAGGACACTTTCTGCAGCTCCTGGACAAGGAGAGGGTAGTTGCCCGCATTCTCAACGGACTTGTTGACGCCCGGGAAGATTTGTGGCGCATTTCCTGTTAGGAGGCGGCGAAAGTATTTGGAAAAGACCTCCATTCCGTTCGATGTCACAAGCTGCGGTTATTAGAATCGGGTGGGTTGAGATATATGGCAGCACCACCAACCTTGTGTATCTGGGCAGCTTTTGTCTCCCACTTCTCTTTTCCTTCTTTCTCTGTAATAGAATCTAGCAACAGGAACACCTGAGCAATGGAGATTTTGGTGAGCGACGATTGGCTCGAGTGGGCGGCTGTGGAACCCGGCTTGTCAGAAGCGAAACCTGTGGGAGAATTCACGGTTGTTCCGGACGAGAGCGGCGAGAAGACGCCTCTGGAAGATCCCGGCCCACCACCTCCTCCCCCAGTACCTCCTCCACCCGGGGTGGAGCCTGTAGCAGAGGCCAAATGGGACCCTATGGAAGGGGTGTGAGCTCGGAACTTAGGAGAAGAGAGGGTTGTTGCGTGCTGTTGCGAGCCAGACTGCAATGATGTGAAGGGCGAAGATGTATGCTTGGGACTTCCACCGGAGAGACCCCTGGCAGAGCTCAGCACGGCAGAGAAAGAAGACGGTGTCGAAACCCCAAGGCCTGCATCCAAGCCCCGGGAAGCCGTGGGGGGAGCGGCGGAGGATATGTTGGTCGCGAGTGGAGTCAACCCACGACGTGCGCCAGACTGCGACACGGACCGACCCCAGGCACCAATATCGGTCCTGGTCGAAGAAGATTTATCGGTGCCAGAAGCAATCGACGATTGGGCGGAAGGGTGAGGGGGAGGGAAGGTCATCTAGGAGACGCGATCATTTGATCTGGAGGTCCAAAGACAGATTTTTAAGAGTCACAGGCGCAATAAACGGGGGGAAATCGATAAGGCAGATCAATGAAATTGACGCGAGATCATGCGATATCGAGAGAGGGAGAATATTGGGGAAAGAAGATGACACTGTGGGAGAGGAATGGATGGGGGAACGATGAGATGGAGAGGTTGCAAGAGGAATGGGGTGCAAGGTGCGAGTTGTCGGAAGTGTGCCTGCCTCAGGTGTCGAGCGGGAGCTCCCAATCAGGCACCGGGGGGGGAGATATAAGGCACACCTTGCCGTTTTTGAAGTGTCGAAATATTGCTTGAGCTTTACCCTATTTTAGACTTGATGATTGTATGGTTTTTTGCTTCCCTTGCCGGTCATTACCCATCATTTCCAACCTGCATACTGGGGTTGGGATACGGTCACGTGTTGTGTCTCTGCACGTGATGCTTGGCTGAGTCAGCTACTCTGGGTCCACCAACCCGCCGCTGCACGGGTCCATGCCTACCCTAATAAAGCAATATCTGCTAGTTATAAGGAGTGTAGTCCAAGCATAACCCTGCAATATTAGAAAATGACGTACTTCGGCTTCCACTCCTCCTATCTATATGGTTTCATTCAGAGATTCATGGGGCAGAAATCCCTTGATAGCTAATATGCCATGTTATCCTACACAGGGTTAAGCAAGATATATTGTCCATTTTCCAATATTATTGAGAAGATGATAGAACTGCTTCTCCATCAAGTGCTAGGATAGAATAGAATTTCACCTAGCATCCTAAGAACATAGTAGATGAGAACGATATATGATCAAGCATATCGCAGTACCTGAATCATACCAATCCAATGAACGCCAGAGTCGAAACCAGTAAGAAGAGCCGATCAAAAGATAGAGTAAATATAACCCCACGAAAAATGGAAGAAAAAAAATAACTCGCAAAGTAATGAGAATCATGTCATACCGCAATGACAGTCGAAAAAAAAAAAAAAAAACGAGGGGGAGGCATAGTCACGGATAATGCAAGAAACGAAACACCCCGCAAGGCCAGTAGCTTGCAGGGATAAGAGGAAGATAAAATCACACAGTCAAGAAGGAAGACGGTCATGTGCACATGAGTTTGAGACCAGTTCGCTGGCCAATCCAACGCCAACGCCTATGTCCGCAGCAGGAGGGACCACAATGAATAAATGATATTGTTTCAGGTTGAGTCCAACTAGTCAGTCAGAGACACACAGTAGCACGGGCTGGCGTAAGATGCCTGGGCAGTGTATGTCTGGGCAGTGCCACCTTTATAATTGGTGTAGGTAGTAGTCGGTGTAGGCTCATTCTCTTTGATGTTGATGATGTTGCCCGAGAGAAGCGCCAACCCCCCGTCCTTGCGAATTTGCATTTGCTGACAGTAAGGAGCTTCGCGTGATGGGTCGTCTCGACGCTCCTCCATCTTGATCCTCCGTGGGTAATCGGGAATGGATTCACCGCGTTTGGAATCAGTAGTTATGCCAGCTGTGCTTGCTGCCATGTCGCTGTTGGTGGAAGCGGTGGTGCCCAAGGAATTTGACGTCGTCTGGTTGACGTACAAGAAGAACTCCATCATTGTGTTATTCCACCAACAGAACCACGGCTTGTCGCCGACGTCTGCAGTCTGCTTCAGGTTCTTGTAGGCGTTTGCAGCTGCCCACCCGTCGTCCACCCACGTGCGCTTGGAAAGAGAGTTAGAGAACGTATCGTCTGGGACAATGACCAACTTGTCAAACGGAGAGAGGAAAAATAGAGCAGGGCCCATGCCAACATCTGTGGTATCAATTGCCATACTCAATGTTTGCGTAGGCGATGCAGGCCAATACGGTGCCTGAGGGCCATATGTAAAGGTCGGGGTCGGAGTACTGTCGTCGAAACTGATAGAATGGTGACCTTTGTATTCGTCGATATAAATCTCGAGTTTGCTCGGCGCTTGCAAGCATTTCCAGGCTTTCCCGTAATTCGCCTCGTCCACGCAAAGCCCCGATCCATTCTGATAACCGGAAGGAACCATATAGTGACCGGTAGGTATTTGTTTGAGATAGGTGGGGGTGGATATCAAGGACGCATCCATCTGAGGGGTTGCAGTGACGGTTATAATGGGTAAGGCGCTGGACTTTTGAGCTTCTTGGTCTTCTTGCTTTTCAGCTTCTGCAGCTTTCTTAGTTCCAAGAACACCTCCAATGACACCTCCAATACACCCTCCAATGAGCATAACAGTCGCAATGAGGACAAACGTCCACACTGGCAGGCCACAGCATGCGGTCTGTTTCCCCTTGCGTTTGAGTTTTTCTTCGAAGGCCATGATGCCTGTAGTCGCAGCGACTCTTTCCTGCCCATGCCCATGCCCATTCCCACCATTGTTATCATCACCAGAATGATCAGGCACCAAAGGCCTTGATGAGGTTTCTGAAATCGGTGGTGCCCTTGGGCTTTCATTGTTAAGGCGTTGTTCCTCTGGTGGTGTGTTGAGATCGGCCGTCGTCTCAGCCCCTGGAGGCTTGGGTACTGCACCAGTTGGATAACGGGAATAGGGTGGTAGCGGCTCTGCATGACCATCCGGTCCAATGATATCACCCACATCATCAGCCTGACGACCAGCGGGCGGTTGATATGGTGGGTTATGGCCTGGAAATCCGACTGGGATGATATCATCATCCATTCCTTCCTCCACCACATTCTGTGAATACATCGCGTAGGGGTGCTGTGGGCCAGTTGATTCTTCAAGTGGACGTTCAATTGGGCGTATTGTCGAAGTACTACCTACACTGGGCGACCGACTGACCCCAACTTGTGGATACATACCATATGGATGGCTGGGTCCGGTGGCTCCGGTGTAAGGGCTGAGAGCGCGGGGAATCGAGAAACGAGAAGAAACACTTTGATTTCGTTGGATCATAGAAGGCGTCGAGTTGAGAGATGAGGTTGAGTTACGGTTGTTGGCGAAAGCGTACCCCTTTTGGGGCAGACTTGACCGGTGAGGTTCATCAAAGGACACCCGAGCATCATCACCAAAAGGGTTCTCGTTCTCGGTCGGGGCTGTGCTAATGGTCCTTGACTGGGTGTTTTCACGAAGAGTAGACGAGGATGCAATAGAAGAGGGACTATGGGGTCGTTCGATGCGATCGGAGTCAATGGCTTCTAATGAGTATTCGTCTGCGAAGACATTTGGATTGGAGTTGGAGGTGCGACCGAAGGAGTGGCGAGGTGTCGAATCCCCGGGGGATCGTGGCGTGTAAGAGGATCGTGAATCAGAGCGAGAATGCTCTGATGAAATATGACCAGACATTTCCTATCGGTCTGGCAGCCCTGTCGGGCCACCTCGTTGTTTGATCAATCCGTTTCGCTACCCGGGCGAGGATGGGCGAGGGAATGGGGAGCAGATATAGCAGACTCTCCAACTCGAAGATGATAAAGAGTCAGAAGAGGTTTTATAGATGAGAGAAGATGTTTTGGTAGGATGAGAAAGTCAAGTTGGGAGAAGGGAAGGGAGGAGTTTGAGACTTTAGTGTGACGAGTTTACTGAGGGGAGCCGGGGGAGAGAAGTCAACCACTCGGACCAACTGAAATTCTTGGCTTTTTGAATTTGGACTTTTGGGGGAACTTTTGGGGGAACTAATTGGGTTTGTTTTTTTTTTTTTTTGTTTTTTTTCTATTTGTGTTTTTCTTTTCTTTTCCTTTGATTTAAAAAGTTGTCGTTATATATATATTAGTATATAATAATGTACGGAGTACGGAGTACTATGATCTACTCCGTGTCTGGGACTCTTAACTGCGCTACTACAACATACGCTACTGTGACTAGGGTGACCAACTAGCGAGCCCATCCCGTCTGTGGTGGGCCTAAATCGACTTCGCCACTCTTCATACTAGTATTGTGCTATTTTGATATTTTCTACTATCTCCAGATACGGAAATAATACAGGTTCTAGGTCCTAGTTCTAGAAATGTGAAGTTTCCAACGTTCTTTTGCTTTGTACAGAGGACAGACCTCAGGAGTACAAGTGAATTTGGAACGGTTTCTCACGTGAGAATACCAAACTGGTCTGGAATCCACGGAACTGGAGAACTGGACCCTGCCGAACCAAATGTTTAGGGTCTCGAGTATGGATTCGCGAAAAAAAAATTTTCAACTTGAAATCCAAAATGTTCAGACATCAGGGGCGGATTATTGATTATCTCGGCATGTCTTGTGGACTAATCGTAATCAGAGAGTTGCAGAATTGGTCATCTATCATGATCATCATGATCATGATAGGTGACCTGATGATCCCCTAGGACATCCCCTATTCACAGATATTGCGGCTGAACCAAAAGTTGTCAGAGTAGGGTACGGAGTACATACCTGATTAATATTAATCGATCTCATAAAATCGATTATCTTGGCTATAGGGCTTGAAGATTATCGGGCATCGTATCCACGGGGGGCCTCTTTACTTCTACCCAAAAAGGTTACGATATTCGGTCTCGACACAGATATCCGAGAAACGGCTGTAACAGCTTCTTCGGTCTAGCCCCTCTAGCACGGGGTTGCGTGCGTAACGGAATCCATCCAGGGCCAACCCCCCATCTGACTCCATCTGACTCCATTTTGATTTCCACCTGATATCTACTTAGGTATGTACTATCATTTCAAGATAACCTGAGATGGTTCCTTGGTCTGATTCTAGACCTGGTTCATCCATGACTTGCATCTAGATCTACAATAACTATCGATATGGGAAATTCTCAATACCCGTTGCTATAAGAGCTCTCCATATTTTCCCCTTCTGTATATTAGCAAATACCATAAAACTCACTCCATAAATGTAGATTTGATACGGTGTAACTAACTACTCAATATCCTGGCCATTATTGGTGGCCTACATCGTAAATACTATGCAAGCCTTGATCACGTCTAGATCAACCACGTTTCTCCATCAAGATTCAAGAATCACATAACATATGTTGTAACAACGAAAACGCGAAGTGCAAATCAGTCATTCCTCAAATAAAATAAATATCGTTCAAATGCTTCAATAGGATATAGGAATATGCAATAGATGGTTGATATATCTACAAAGTTTTCAGGTTAAACTTTATATAATATCAAACGCATCGTATTTGCACCCAACTCGGTTCATCAATATGATACAGTGCATCGCGGAGCCCATCGCTGCGTCATCTGAGACATTCGAGGTGGTCCACCAAGCGCCCCAATTTGTGGAGTAGGGGCGATGATCCGATGTAGATCCAACTCTATCGCGTAGCACGTAGCTATTAGACATATAAAAAGCCTTCAACTTCACGCATGAATGTTAGGAATCACGCAAAAGAAACTTCGCTTGCTTGATTTCCCTTTGGAAGTACCGCGTTTGTAATTTTCAGGGCCATCCATCCTCGAGTGGTTTTCCAACGCATAGGACCCTACATATTTCAGACTGCAATTGAAGGCAAGCGTGACATAGTGCAAATTGCTTGACTATATCCCTATACTCTGCTCGGCTCATCGGTCCAATGATGACCGCGCGAGATCTGAGAGCGCTACGACTAGTGAGGCCTTAACAAGCGATTCAGAGACCGCCATATCTCGATTGGACAGGATATGTACCTCCAGAAGGAAATAGCTGACACGAGCCGTACAGTGTACAACATGGGCTTTTGGATCCCCAGATTATCCCAACGCCCTTCTAGCGAGGTTGACCGGAAAAGGCATAATATGTGTGCATAGACCTAGCGATAAGACTATGTCCAACACCAACGAATTAATATCATCCGACTCCATCAAAATACAAGGAGTTCTAAACATGGCAAGTGTTTGGACCCCAAACCTCCGCAACCTCTCCACAACCTAAAACGCTTCGTATTCGGTCCACTAACCAAGATGAAATACCCTGCACGCGCTAATTGGTTTTTAGGGAAGCTACTCGTCCACCAAAAACTCTGATAGGTCTATCTACTTTGGTATGCAATATAAGATAATTGCTAGTGAGCTAGGGTCAAATGACAGCTGATCTGGAGCGAATTGTGTGGCCTCGCTATGCATTATCCGTTGACGGAACCCTCGTAGCGCCATGAGGGAAACCCTGAGGTTTATTCATAAGATCCACCTTGTCCATTACCTCCAATTTTGTTGCATGTTTGCATATCGACAAGTCTATATTTGTCCATAATTCAACGGGCCATCATGGGTATTTTCAAGCGGAAGATCACTGTTGAGGATAATGCCGTCACATCGGCAGTCTCGACTCCCAAATGCATTGGGTATATATTTGTTCAGTGTGTTCGATGACAGACCTCTAACATCGGTCCCGTAGCCATGATCCTTTTTTTTTTCTTTAAGGATTTCCGTACGGACTGCTGGATGTTCTGAATTCTCATTTCTAAACAATCCTCAATATCACCGCTAGCAAGTCCAGTGGCCTACAAGCCTCTTACTTGGGTGCTTACTTCATCTGCATACTAACTATATCCGGTTTTATCAAATGGCGATACAAATGGATACTTGGGAGCAACCTCCTGTCTCTTACCGGTCTTGAAGATAACTCGGAATTCATATTTGCAGGCGATATGTCCTTTTTGAGCCAGGCCTTGCCATGCTAGCTGTTGGATGTCTGCTCTTCTAGCCTAGTGGCGTGAAAAAGTCATTTGGTGGATTTTGCGGTAGCATGTTTGTACGTGAAATAGAGCAACTCGCAGGGTATGTCTCTAACCCCATCAATAGGTTATTGGTGCTTGGCTATCCACACTCGAGACTGCAGCTGATCCCTTCCTCGGACCCTCAGAGTATAGCGAGATCCGTCTGAACCTAGGATAGGCCGTCTAGGGAGTGTGCACCTTTGTTGCGCCCTCTTGCTTTTCGTGTCTTCTTTGTAAACATCGTGGATGACAATGCTGGACTGAAGAATGTCCAATGGACATATCTCGGGGTGGCCTGCTTTGTCGCTCTGCTTATCATTCTCTTCTGGTTAGTTCCCTCCCGAGATCACAGATTCAGACCAGGAAGTACTGGAAACCTAGATTGAACATGGTGAAAACACTAACCTATTTAGAAAAGCAATATAATATGTTCTTCGGCGTATGGAGCTAGTTCTGCTATGTGGGAGCACAAGTGGCCGTCGCTGGTTATTTATCAACTTTTGCAAGGAAGCTGGCAAAACCGCTGTAGAGTCATATAAGTTACATGGGAAAGACCGTGTTGAATTCTAACAGTTCTCCCCTAGCTGACTTGCTTGCTATTGCGCAACGCCTCTACGCTTTCAACCGTTTTATAGCTACTCGCTTAGAAAATGCATGTTATGTCTAAGTACCTTTTGTATAGGTAAGTCATACAAAAGATACATAAAATTGTAGATTGGCTATCTGGTGAAAAATGGGTAGCGCACCAACAACCGGAACGGTTGTTGGTGCTTGGCACGGCTAGGTCGTGTTGTTACCACCCTCCCCCCCCGGGGAAAGTTGAATCCGAATCCCCCCTGAAAGATCACCGCCTACTTACTCTGGTAAAAGTACTGTTATGCACGTGCCAAAAACATCGACCGCTTATTGGATGAAGCCCGACCGCCTAGTATAGCGTAATTAAGTTGTTTAGTGATGATGTTTCTCTCTTCCAGCTCTTCTAGAACTACTGTCTCTTCGGATTTTGCTCAGATTGCTTCGTCCTGCTTGTGTTTGAGGCCGGCTACTTTTGCTGCAGCTGCAGTCCACTCTCATAATGTCTGACGAGTCGAAGGGGAAGAGCTTCCCTGACGTCTCGGCGAAACTCTCCGCACTTCCAAAGAAATCACTTTTTGAACGTCAAAAAGCTGAGGCGGAGGCCAAACGCGCCCGGGAAAAAGCAGAGACAGCTGCAGTCTACGAAGAATTTGTCAAATCTTTCGAAGACGAGGATTTGGTTGTACCGCAGTCATTGGATGGAGGATCGAATGCATTTAGAGGCAGGGATCCTCCCAGGCGTCATTTCGCAGCTTCCTCTTCGCGCGGCAGGGGCCATGGAATATTCCCCCCACACAGACGTTCTCAAGAAACTGTTCCTCCCTCCCATCGCGACCTGCTTACTCCACCTGAAGCCGACAGAGCACTTAGCGAGGAGGAGAGAGCAGCTCCCAAGCCGACATTGTACCTTGCGTCACTTCCTCCAAGGACATCTCTGTCCATGATTAACGCATTGATCCCCTCGACCCTCACCGTGGACAATATCAAGATCATTCCCCCACCCGGACAGATACCAACCCACCGGGCGTCCTCTTCTGCACTCATCACCCTCGCAAGCGACTCGGCCACCTCTGATATTGACAAAGCTGTGAACATGCTACAGAACGAATACCTTGGCTGGGGGTACTACCTGGCCCTCTGTCGACACCTTTCTTCTACTGCGATCAACCCAGACACCCCTTTGTCCACCGGCATCTCGTCGACTCCTACTTCTCTTCCGTTTGGCGCCGAGACTATTCCACCGAGTTCCGGCACAAGCTTGAATCGGGCTCCACCACCTGGGCCACATCGCGGACGATTCGCACCCCCAAGCTCGTATGGACCAAACGTCGGTCGAATTGGCCCAACTACTCAGGTGCAGGTGAAGTTACCGACAGAAATAAGAGTGTTAATACAGATACACAAGACTATCGACCAACTCGTGAAAAGAGGTCCTGGATTTGAGGCATTGTTGATGAGTCGGCCAGAAGTCCAGACGGACGAAAAGTGGGCCTGGTTGTTCGATGCAAGGTCGCCTGGTGGTGTATACTACCGGTGGAAATTGTGGCAGGTAATCACAGACTCCGAGAAAAAGAACATTGATAAGCCGGCTTCGATCTTTGAGGGTGGTCCTATCTGGTTACCCCCCAACCAGCATCCCAAGTTTGAGAACGTTACCCGCCTGGGCCAACTTGTGACACACCCCGACTACGACTCATCTGACGAAGAACATTCGGATGGAGAATATGAAGGACGGAACTTTGGGGACGGAACGAACGCACGCGGTGATGAACCTCACTTCTTGAACCCCTTGAAGATGGCCAAACTTACTCATCTCTTTGCACGACTTCCGACGACCAATGCAAAGCTCCGACGAGGAGATGTTGCGCGAGTCTCAGCATTCGCCATTGAACACGCGACAATCGGGGCATCAGAGGTTGTCGATATGGCTATTCGAAACGTTTTCCTGCCATTCGCTTACACCGGAGCCAACCCAGACTGGATAAAAAGTGTTGCTAGACTTGCGATGGACAATACAACCTCATCCGATGAATTATTGGATATGTCTTCCGCGAAGCTGATTGGCCTCCATATCATCTCTGATATTATTTCGTCGTCGACAGGCAGCGGCGTCCACCATGCATGGCGATACCGCCAGCTGTTCGAAAACGCTCTTCGCTCGCGCAAGGTGTTTGAGCACCTCGGTCGACTGGATAAGGACATGAAATGGGGACGACTGAAAGCAGAGAAGTGGAAGCGCAGCGTTGGCTCCCTTTTACAGTTGTGGAAAGGATGGAATTGTTTCACGCAATTGAACCAGGAGCATTTCTCCAATATGTTTGAAAATCCACCACTTACAGCAGCAGAATCACAGAAGCAGAAGGAGACGGAGAAGTCCCACGCAGATCAGGCTGCTGCTGCATTTGCCAAAAGCAAGAGTCGATGGAAGACAGTTGATGATGAGCGGGGTGGAAAGTTCGACCCTACTCTACCTGCGAATGAGAACAATCTGTCTACCTCTACCAGCGCAGTGGACGAATCGGTGCATGGAATGGATGGAACTCCAATGGAAGTTCGTCACTTGAAGAAAGTTGATGGGGAATTCATGCTTAAGGCTCCGCCATCAGGCGATGAAGATACCCAAACCGAGATACCCCAGCAGCTACCTCAGCACCCAATTCAATCTGACAAATCCGAACAATCAGCTGGGCAGCAGGAGCCAGAAACACGACGACGAAAGCCACGACCCAAAGCTGAAGACATGTTTGCCTCGGATTCGGAGTAAGGTTGGGCACGATTTTAATCGTACAGATTATGGATAGCATCGGATGATACCTGAAAGATACTTGTAATGATTAACAATGAACTATGAATGATTATTTAAAATATTTTTCTCTTCCAAGGTTATATAGATCGCGAGGGTAGTACATATGTTGTAGTTACATATGTATGTATGTTCTATGTTGTATAGAGACCTGTCAAAGCAGAGGCTCTTCAATATGTAAGGCAGCAAGGCATCCTGGCTCATCGGCAGAACATTTCCTGCCCCACAACCCCTCATCAACAAATACCTTTCTCCTTTCGCGCTCAACTCCCTGTACACTTCAAATACAATCGCATCACCTTTTTCTTTCTTTCATTCCAAATTCACAACTTCTTTCAAAATGGCTGGTATGTCTTTCTCTCCCACTTGGCTTATATATACCCCTCCCGGAGAGGATGGAGGGGTCTGATCGTTTGGATCCCAGCGTGTGTGACTATGTTGCGCAATGCGTTGGGAACTTGGTGAAGGAAAAAAAAGTGAACATAAAGATAGGAAATTGACTAACAAGCTTGGTCATTCATATAGATTTCAACGCTATCGCTCGTACGTTATACCCTCACTTTCCTGCTTCATCCATACACATCCAGCAATGCGCCTCTCCCCAACGACCCTGCCACCCTAGGTGGAAATGATGCCCCAAGAGATGGGTATTATATCATACACAAATAATCATGTTCTAACTTGTGATGAAACTGTACAGAGCAGTTTGTGCAGTTCTACTACCAGACCTTTGATGGAAACCGCGCTGGCCTGGCCGGCCTCTACGTAAGCCCCGCTCTCGAGATATCCTTACAAGCAAGATATATGTGAATATGGACTAACAGCAATCATTAACCAATAGCGTGACCAGTCTATGCTTACCTTCGAGACAAGCTCGGTCCAGGGTGTCTCTGCCATCACTGAGAAGCTTGGTGTTAGTTAACCCCAAAATCCTGACCCACGAGGGCTAAGATGAGGAGAATATTCCAATACTGATTTTGCAATTCTAGGCTCTCCCCTTCCAGAAGGTTCAGCACCAGATTGCCACATTCGACGCTCAGCCCTCCAGCGGAGATGGAATCGTTGTCCTGGTTACCGGTGCTCTCCTTGTATGTTGAATTCCCATGTCGACTTCTTCTGCTTTCTTAGCTAATGCCACTCTCTCTATCAACAGGTTGATGAGGAGCAGAAGCCCATGAACTATACCCAGTGCTTCAAGCTGCAGCCCGATGGCGCCGGAAGCTACTTCGTGCTCAACGATGTCTTCCGTCTGATCTACAGCGCCCAGTAAATTACGGGGCCTGAAACAAATACCACGACGCAATGACAGGGGGATGTGCTTTCTTGTGAGGAGGATATTCCTTGGAGGCGATCGGATTAGATATCTGTTGTTTTGTCGCAAGTGACACCCCTCGACTTGCGATATTCCCATGGAAGGATTTATGAAGGATTTTTTTTTTGGATCGCCGATCATTCTAGAACTGTATGAGATTTCTCTATCAAGCTACGAGCTAGCACTATAAAAGAAATACGCAGCAAATATGTTATGCGCACATCACTGGCTCTGGAGTAGCGGCGTCTCCTCGGATGGCCGCTCCTCATGTGCAAATTCTTGCTGAGCGCTCTCACCAGTAAGAGCCGATCCATTGGGCGCCCCATTCTGATTAGCCGGCTGCCCAAACTCCCGCTTGTTGTTGGACCCAAAGTACTCAAAATAGATTGCCATCGTCAACAAGGTACCCTGCAAGCAGGCCGTGACAACTAGCACTCCCCAAATACTCCATCCACTCCAACCCTTGCGGGCAGCCAGGCTAGCAGCCCAGATAAGACTCCCCGGCGTCTGGATACACATCATGGGGATACTCAAGCTCCCCACGCACCGCAGCCGGAAGGTAGTGTAGATCTGCGGGAAGTACTGAATTGACGCGAGGATCGCAGCTAGAACACCGAGGAAGTTCGCCCAGGCCGAAACAGCGGCCGGCTGGCGCAGCTCGAACGCTAGGGAAATGATGATTATGGCAAGCGCATGCAGTAGACATAGTCCCGTTATGACGAGCGCGGTGCGGTAGGTCGGACCGCTGGAGGTGGAAGGCACGGTGCCCGTGGGGGATGTGGCGCGCGGGAAGTAGATCACGAACAGCAAAAGACTAGATACGGTTAGACAAGCGTGGGTGTGGGTTCGGGTATGGGTGTTCGGTCGGGAATTGGGAATTGGGAATTGGAAATACTCGGCATTTCGGTCGACTCACATGGAAAAGAAACAGAGCCATTGCATGGCCACCTGGAATACACCCAATAACCCTGCGAAGCATGCAATCCCGCTGATCTCCTGACAGCAGGCGACATCCTGTGCGGTGGATGGGAATACCAGGATATTGGCCAACGCCGATGTCCCTGATGTTACCCCTAGGAGGATGAAGTATGGGGAGATGCCGAAGGAGCTTCGTCGGGAGATGATGCGGATGTGTTGGGGGAGGTATGAGAAGAGGATGCCTATGATAATCAAACTATATGGTACGTCAGTGACTTGGAGACTGTTAGTTTCGGATTTGGTGCACGTACACAGATAGTACAGGCTGGAAGATGCCTGGCGAGGACAGCCCGCGGCAGTAGGGTGTTAATGGGTCCATTGTTGTGAACTTTCAAATGTATGAAGCTCAAATGAGGAGGTCGGGGGTTCGGGAGCTCGTGACAACAGCTGATTACCACCAATTCGTCACATTGGAGATTTTACTTTCTACTTCAACGAGATGAGAGGGAAATCGTTATTTACAAAAACAAAGAAAAGGAACTCCTAAGATATTATGACCTTGAGTACCTCGTTGGGCACCGCTCTTTAGTTTACTGCCTTTCTGCCTTGGTGCCTTACAAGTTCTAGCTATCCCTGGTTAGGATTAGTGCTTCAACTATACGGCCTCACGTACATCGTAGAACAAATAGATGACCATGATACATATCCTTGGATATCAGGAGTAGAAAATAAAAGGGTCACTTCTTGACTATTTACTCCTAATATGCTGACCTGACCAAATATATCTTCCAAGGTTAGATCTAGACGTATCTACCAGCGTTTTTTAGACGGACGAAAGCAGAGAAAAGACTAGATATTAGATACAGATTTACGGAGAGTATACTTCTTTGATCCTTAGATAGGTACATAGTAACATAACTAGTTAGTTAGTTAGGTAGTTCCTTAGTTATTACCTAGGTAGTCTTGCCGCCATTTCTTTTCCAAGAGGTTGACTAAGGCATCAACTTTATTGGGTGCCTTGTAAGTCAGGCATTAGTAGCCTCACCCCTAAACTAAAATAGGAACGCTAAACCATATCAGGTAATTCATAGAGAACTTACGAACATACAACATAGAGCAAGAGAGCATTATAGATCAAAAGTGTCCATATATATAGTATATGCATGTTCTATACATCACATACATTTAAATACTCACTGAAACAGTTCTGATCATGTTCCAGTCGTGAAAGAATACAATGAACTGATGATTCATGCATTTCAGCTCAATCCAAGGCAAATTCTCCAACTACGTCACTGCGCAATCATCCATGCTTGGCCCTTTCTTGCTGTTGCAGCTCTCTTTAAAACCATCCAATGTTCCTACTTCTCTTCACTGGCATATTCATACTCCATTCTCGCTGCACACCGAAATACTCTTATCATTTTGTCCAATACAACACACAATGAAGCTGAATTTGGCCACTGGCCTCCTCTGCTTGCTCGCTTCCACTGAAGTGGTGGCAGCTTCCAGTTGGTGGAGCAAGGCTAGTATGTTGTCCTGGGTACAAAGACCCCTTTTGCAAGCTAACATTATTGGCAGTCTACAACAAATGGCATGAAACCGAGCTCGAGCGATGGCTCTCAGACCATAGTATGTAGCACCTCTCTTTCTATCAGCTTCATATACTCACATTTCATACAGATATTCCCCATCCCAGCCCTGCCGACCGCCGCGACCTGGAGAACCTGGTGAAGGCCAACTGGGATAACAGAGTGCAGAAGCCCCTTGGGCAAACTGGGGAGAACATCAATCATGAGCTCCACCATGCCAGAGAATGGGTCTTTGATACGTAAGGTGCTCATATCTCCCTGTTACGAGTGAAAGCTGACTTTGGTATATAGTTGGTCCGACTCTCAGTTGAAGGCATTCCTTGATCGCCACGGCATTCCTGCTCCTCAGCCCCGCCGGCGCGACCTTTTGATCAAGACCGTACGTGAGAACTATGAGAAGATCGCCACCAAGGTTGGTGAAACGGCTTCCTACCCCGGAGACTGGCTGTATGAGGAGTGGTCCGACTCGGACCTCAAGGAATGGCTCGACGAGCGTGGATGGCCGGCGCCCCAGCCGTCCGACCGTGATAAGCTCATTGCGTCTGTTCGCCGCAACTCGCGCATTATTAGCTTGCAGTCCCAGGGCATTGCTGCATCTGCATCCGCTGAGGCTGAGGCCGCCAAGGAGACGCTGAGCGATCAGCTTTTCAACGCCTGGTCCGACTCGAAGCTAAAGGAATTCCTTGACGAGCACAATGTCAAGGTGCCTCAAGGCTCGAAGCGCAATGAACTAATTGCTTTGGCCCGGAAGAACCGTTCCTATCTTTCCGGCAAGGTGTCGAGTGCCTCCTCCGCTGTGGAGGAGACGTTTGGCGCTGCTACCACCAAGGCTGGGAACGAATATGCAAGCGCTACCGATTATGCCAAGCTGAAGATTGAGGATGCTTTCGAGGCTGCGTTGAATGGCTGGACTGACTCCCGCCTGAAGGCGTTCCTTGATGCCCGAAGCATTCCCGTCCCTCAGAGCGGCAAGCGTGATGAACTCGTTGCTAAGGTCCGTGCCAACGCTCACAAGGCTGCCGGTGGGTGGAACCGGTACAACTTCGATACTTGGGATAAAGAGCACCTGGTGTAAGTACATGACTGTATTAATTATATGGTCTGACTGGCTTACCTTTCTCAGGAACTACCTGTCTGCCGTGAACCACAAGGCGGCTCAGCAGGCTGATGCCTCACGCGAAGAGCTTATTAAAAGTGCAGAGGACTCCTACGCCAAGGCTTCCAAGGCTGGCGGCGAACAGTACGTCTCTGCAACTGCTGCCCTTGCGCAGGCGACTGGCACAGCCAAGGATACCACTTTCGACCAGTGGTCGCAATCCGATCTCAAGAGATACCTGGACGACTATGGTGTTCCTACCTACCAGGGCTCGAGCATCAATGAGCTCCGAGCTGCGGCCCGGCGCAACGCCCAGTACTTTAAGTACGGCACCGCAAGCCCGCAAGCTACCATCTATGCCAAGATTGTGGATACTTGGCAGTGGATTGTGGATCAGTTGAAGATTGGCGCTGCTAGCGGCCGTGCCCAAGGCACTGAAGCCGCTGAAAAGGCTCAGGAGAAGGTCTCTAAGCACACAGAGAGACTGCGTGGAGAACTTTGAACTACTCTTCTCATATTCAGATCTTTCTTACTGCTTTTCTTCTACGACAGAGTTGGGATACACGATGGGTTTTTCAATATCTTTCAAGTTACGATGATTATGACATTTGGATTGTAACATTCTTTGAGTTCTAATGTTTCTATTATAAAGTATTCAATAGTCTTCAAGCATAATATGGATTCTTGTAGACTAGGTACTGACCTCCCATATAGTCACGTGGCTTCCTGATCTGCAGCCTCCCGCGATCCACACTTGACACTCCCGTTCCCTTCCTCACATCCAATCAACTCACTTCCAGGGTCCACTACCGGTTATGTAGTACTTTGCATACCTGAAGAAACGAGACAACTGACGAAATGCAAGCTGACAACAAAGTTCTCGAGAGCCTAGCGGGTCATTAGAGGCAGCCGTATTGCTCCCATTTCTTTCGCGGCATTCGATCCTAACGAATGAAGTATGATGATTATCCTTTCATGATATACCTATAGCCGGGAATGGTCTCCAGCAGATATCGAGCCCCAAAGTTGATGCCAAGGCACTTTGACTGGCTGACCTAAATGGCACGCCTGTTATCTCCGCCTGCTAGGAATATGAACTAGAAGAGCTGTGAGTTATGGCGCATGATCTCACTAGGCTTGATCATTCATATATGCTAGGGTTGATTCAGAAGCCGCTGACTACGGCCACATTTAGACACAACGACTATCCCGAACTCATATCTTTGTTAAATGGATCTCAAGGGACAAGATCATCTGTTCAGTATCTTCATATCCGGGTATGCTATCATTCTTATTTTGAAGTTAAATGGAAGATCCGATCGATCGAAATACAACAAGTGGGACCACAAATGGGACTCGTTTAAGGGGTTGCAAGATGTCTTGCACCTGAAAGTTCATGGACTGGCCCAGGCACCTTCTTCCGGCCTGTCATGGCCCTTTTCCGAGTCGTGTTCAATATGCAGCGTGAGCTCGGGCTTTTCATTGTATTATTACAAGAATAGCCAGCCGCTTATGCGACCTTGCCATGTCTTTTTATATGTATACAAGGTAGTAAAAACAGTATACTTTGTGCAAGAGACGTTTCTATGTATAACCTTTGACTGTGTCAATGCTAGCGGCAGATTATAGGCCAGTTGGGGTACATTCTGGGGACCTGGAATAGTATTGCAAATAAACCCGAGATCCGGTTGCGCTGGTTTTGAATTGATGTCGAAAAATAAATCACATGCTCCTCGTGTTTTCCAAGCTCGTGATCGTCCTTGTAAACGCTAGATATCGGCCATTGTCGTACACACCTTCCAAAATATGTATCCCTCCAATCCTTTTGCTGCACGATCACGATTTAGGCGCTTCAGGATCGCCCTCAGCGACCAATTTTCCAACAACCAGGTACTTCTCCAAGAAGCGGTCTTCCCATGACTGTAGGTTCTCCAGCTGCTCCGCATCCAAATCCTTCAGGTCATCCAACGGCGCCGATAGGTCCTTGGTCAGCATCTCCTCATCGAAGCTCTGGAAAGCCAAGCCGCGCGAGGCGTCCCGGCCAGCGAAGTTCTCGTAAGGTCCGCCCTATTCCAATCGTATCGTCAGCTTCAGCTCCAACGGCGCTACCCAGTAGCATTTCATGAATTCCAAACACATACCGGTCCATAGAAGTTCCTGCCAGCTGTGACATCGAAGACGCGGCCTCGGACGGACAGGTAAACGGGGCGGCCTTCCTCGCCGTTGAACTCAATAAGAGTTTTGGGGATGTAGGTCTTGAAGACGGTTGGCGGCGGAGCACGGGGGAGAGTGATTGGCGCCTTGGGGCGGAAGTGCCAGTACACCAAGACTCCGAAAAGGGAGACTAGGATCAGGTTGATGGGGGAAGCGATAGACATCCTGTTGGGTAGCGAGCGGTTAGTTATCTTCCATAGCGTATCGAATCAGATCGAGTGGGATGTGGGAGAGAGACACGAACACTTCAGCCTGTGGCGTGGAGTTATCTGCAATTTCCAGATTAGCGTAGATTCAGACCATGAGCAACGTGGGACACATACCCATTGAGGGCAAATGGTTGGATTTGGAGAGAGCAGGAAAGGCCGGAGGCTCGGGATGACATATCCCTCTCCCCGCTCCACGTGATTGGACCTTATATGGACATTCTCTTTCAATCTCTGGCTTCTGGCTTCTGGCTTCTGGCTTCTGGCTTCTTCCGGTTATATTTAGGAATTATCTATAACTAACTACATATTATATGTAGTTAACTACGTTTCTCACATGTGAAGTGATTGGAGACTAGGCTCTCGGACTTCAGATTCAAAAACGTAAAACATCCGGTATTCCCTGAAATGTTTCAAGAGCTCATCTCCACTGGACTATCGCCCCCATTTTAATCTGCCTACTCCGTACTTAGTACTTCTATTAATATTAGCGGAGGCTATGTTGGTTATTCTAAGTTATTTTTACCATTGATTTTCTTGTCTAGTTCTTCTTTACATTTCTGCTTAGCTGTTCGGATCATTTCTCACTGTATAATTTTCACCTTCTCCCTAATATTCTATAGGCTTCCGCCGTTGGGCATCGTGGCTAAGACCAGAGAGCCCCCCTTCCACATTTTACACAATCCTTTACCTCTTTTCATTCCCCTTTCATCCTTTTTTGTTGTGACTTGAACTTATTCCTCATTTTATGTGAATTCTGCGTTTTCATTTCTGACCAAAATCAGCTACCTGTCACGTTCAGAGCGTGATACAATCGACATGTGGTCTAAAAGACCGTTCCACAAGCCCAAACGGCCCTCGATCAGTGGTCCCATGCTGAGCGGCAACCCACCCACCACAATAGACCCTGTGCATGATATGGTCGCAAAAAAATTGCCCGCTCTGCCTGAGTAAGTCTTGTGTTTGTTACCTGTTTAATAGCACAACTAATGGAAATCAGCGATTTGCATTCGTCGTTACAACCGGATCCTATCCCGCGCGATGATATCAATAAGAGACCCTCAGACCTCTCCCCCGCTGTTTCGCCGATGCTTGAAGCCCATAGGCGGGCAAGCCAAAGTAGTTTCTGTGTCTCGCCAATCGGCAACGAAGACCAATTTTCTGATTATGCGCGACAGGAGACTGGGATTTCATCATCGCCAACACCTATTTCCAAGGTAGATTATGTTGAGACACCCTCTCATCCCCGGGTTCAGCCTGTCCAACCTGTCCAGCCTTCCTATCATGAACAGGACTCTAGGCGATTTATTTCTGGCAAATCCACGCGCTGGGATAACTTTTCAAACGAACCAACTATGAGTGACTTTGGTAGAGCTAGCCAGGTTGATCCCCGCAACACCTCTTTCCACAGACCCCCCGGTCCCAATGCGTCCAACCTACTAAACTGGGGCCAGGGATTCAATGCCAAAAAGACCCTCAACGCAGCTCGAAACCGGATCAGCAGTTTCTCGAAGACCGAAGATCTTTCGCAAAAGGAACCCAGAAGTAGATCGGCGTCACGTGGATTTCCAGTGGAAGAGCATTCTAGCAAGCGCAACGGCAACAGCAACGGCACGCTAAGGACGAGCCCCCAGCTCGATAACTTTAGCTTCGCTCCTACAACTATCACCACTATCACCGCCGGTGGTCCAGTGTCATTTCCCCGGAGACCGGCCACAGAGCACGCCCCAACCCGCCCACCAGAGGAGGACAAACCACTACTCAAGTTCGACACCGATTTCGGTGACATGATGCTCACAAACGACGAGCCTAGGAGCCGTTTCAGCGCAACGACACATACGGCCACCGAACCCGGCAGTCAAGATGCAAGCCCGCGGGAGAGTATGCAGCTCGAAACCCGGTCTACAGACGACCTATCCACATCCTCTATCATGGCCCGGCGCCGCCCAGTCCCAATCGGCGTGCCGACTTCGAAGAAACAGCCTGACTCGGGCAAGCCCGTCCGAAAGCCCACGCCGTCCCAGGTCGCACAACAGGGTGGACAGATGCCCACACAGTCGCCTTCGCCTCCACCTCCACCCGAGGTGCCACTAGATGCGCAGGGCCGCATTAAAGCAATGGAGACCAAGAGGGACGAACTTACCCAGCGCAGATACAGTTTGGAGTCACTGATCGCTGAATTGAGCAAGGCCCTTCAGCCTACTTCGGCTGCGTATGACCTGGCTGCCAAAGCCGAGGTCCAGAAGAGTATCAAGGGCATCGAAGGCGAGATCGCAGATATCAAGAAAGAAGAGCACGATCTTGGTATGAAGATCAGTCGAGCGTGGCGTCGCCTGGACGAGAAGGAGAATTCTGGCGATGGCAATAATCTCTGGGTCAAGCGAGTCACTAGTTAGTGGCGGTTTGGATTGTGATTTGGTCTATGCGCGGCTATGGTGGAGTTGTTAGCGTCGCCTGTTTGGTTGTACCTATTTTTTTTGAGGCAGTTTGCTTGTTCTTTTTCCAATATTGGGGCATATAGTTGTGTTTTGAGCGTTTGATTCCCCTGCATGGCAGGTTGATACCCACTTTATCCGGAATTTGCCCAAGCTGTGGCGGTTTATGTTGATGTATTTTGGTCCGACTAATCTTGTTACTGTTTAATGAAATTGATCATTCTAGGAAACTTGCCGTATGTGAAAATGCGATCAAGCGCGAAATAGGTATTGGTGGCTAAAGAGATACAGAAGACCCATATGTATGAACTATGAGTGCAGTGATGCTGGCGCGATCACACATTCGAAGCCACCCATCCTCCGCTCTCTCATTGAACATGGCTCGTGTAGGTCGTGAATATGGACTCAGCAAACCCGGTGTCAAGGCTCTTTGTGGGGAGTTTGGAGTTTTGGTGAGTGATCCGTCGAGGAGTATGCGATCCGTTTATTTCTTGCCAGACTTCTTAATGCCTTGCTGGCCGGTGTTGAGAGGACCCTTCTTGCCCTTGGCGGCGTCCTGCATGTCCTTGCGGGCCTTGGCGTCTAGAAAATATTGTCAGCTAGGGACTCTCTAAATAGGATATCCAAAAAGCCATACCAGCCTTGATCTTAGCCTGGTGAGCGAGCTCATCCTCATCGAGGTCCTTCTTGTCCTTCTTAGCAGCCTTCAAGGGCTTGGCCTTGCCACCTGTAGATCATAGAATTAGTGAACTGGATTTCGAAAATAGTAGGATATGAGATAGAACTAACCTTCTCTGCCGATACCACCCATTTTGTCTAGATAAAGTAACTGGAAGAGCGGGTTGAAGAGAGTCTTGATAGAGTGGGGTGAGTTTACGGGTGAAAAAAAAAAATATGAGGGGTGCTTACCCAGACAGACCCTCAGTGGCCAGGCTGAGGCGAAGTTTGGGTTACTGCTGTAAATATTACTAGTGGTATTACTAGTTTTAGTATTTCAAGACCGAATACACTTGTCCTGCCGGTAATCAAGCTGCTAACAAGAGACTGGTATTGGAAATACTGGAAAGGCTAGTCAAAGGACGGTTAGTAGCAATATTTAAAGGACAGTACCCCCCCCCGGCTCCGGCTATATCAATTTAACTCCCTGCCTGAAAATTCAGTTCTGTATTCCCTCCATATAATACTAGCAAGACGGCAGATACCTGCAATTTCTATGTAAACTCTATGCAAAATTAAGTCACTTTTGTCACATAATACTACATCAAATTCATCATCATTATAGCCTCCCTAGGCCTTGACTATCTAGATTTGGATCAATCAACCCCGCGAGACCGTTATTAGGGTTAAGTCATTTGCTCCCCAAAGTAACGCTCCGCCAAGCTACACTGTTGTAGACGGCAGAACCCAACCCACCCGACCGCCTACTACAACCGTACTAGCGCTGGATCTACCCTATCCTCCGACCCATCAACTCTTCGCCATGGCTATCGATCTCTATCATCAACATCCTGCGCACGTGCTTTTGTCCGACTCTCAGGCTTGCAAGCTATGCGTCTGGGATTTTAATCACTCTTACAAGGCTTTGGTGTGAAGGCAGGTTTTTTACAGCCGGTTGGACTTCACAAACCCTTCGAAAGACTTAATTGTCGCTGCAGCTTTTGCTAACTGAGCCTTATTGTTCAAGCTTCCTCCAAAGGCCGAGTGAAGTGGACCTAAGAGAAAAGCTTCGTTTTACACCTTTGTTGAATCTCTCGAGTATTGCAACCATGTCGATTCCCAGGTCGAGGTCCCCATCAGTCCCCTCTGAGGGTGAGATCATTGAATCAGGCCCAGAGACGAAGGCAACTGCGTCAAAACCTCCTCTTAATGGCACCACCGTTGACCGTCCCACCAGAGCTAGCCCATCCTCTGCCACCAGATCTCCCGCGTCGTTGAAAGGCACCCGATCGCGGAGCAGGTCCCTATCGAGATCCCGCTCTCGCTCCCCGTACAGAGAGAACAAGCGCAGTCACGACGATCTGCCCGAGACCTATGATGGTAGCTACGACCGGCGACCACGCCATGAGCCTCCGAGACACTACAGGTCTAGGTACGACGACAGACGCCGTGAGAGACCCGCCTCCCACAGGCGCCCGAACCCATACTACGACTATGACCGCGAAGATACCCATGGAGATGCGCTACGATACAGTGATGATTACGACCGACATGACCGATATGACCGACACAAGGACAAACGGCAACGCACCCGCAGCCGATCCCCTTACCGTGAACCAAGAAAACCCAAGCAGTATTCAGGCGACGAACTTGATTCAAATGCGGTTAATGCCAGGTCTTCAGCACAAACCGGAAGGCGCTTGCCTACCGAACAGTTGGTGAGGGAACGAGGAAAGGCTTCGGTCATCGCTCAGGACTTGAAGCTTGGTGCTGAAAAACAAAAGAACCAGGTGCAGGCTTCTTCTAATCTTCAAGCCCGTGTGACTGACGAGTATGTCTGTTTTGTTACGTACGAGGAAGAACGTGTGACTAACATCCATCGCAGAGAAACCACCCCTAACCCGGAGTTTGCGCAAGAGCCGGAGCTCGCTGAGCCCATTAATGAAGTCGATGCACTTGAAGCTCGCCGGAAACGTCGTGAAGCTATTCGGGCGAAACACCGAAGCCAAGCGACGCCATTACATCTCAAAGCACTGAACGTTCCTGAGATTGAAACGGATTCATCCACTCCTGGCACTGAGCCAACTGGCGCAAAGGAGGCATCTGGTGGGTTTCTCTCGGACAAGCTTACCTTGATATCCACAAAACTGACGCATATAAACTCAATAGATTCTCCAACAGCATCCCCCTTTGAACAACCCGGGGAGGCATTCTCTGGTAGTATTGGGAAAGACATGGACATCCTCAACGCCAATGCGCCTGTTGCCGGTACTGATAAAGACGATCCCTCTGCTGCTGATTATGATCCAACTCTTGATACAAAGAAAGAAAGACAGAAACATGGCAATGTACAAAGTGGAAAGGACGACATTTCCTCTGCAGCATATGATGAAACCAAGACTGTCAAGCAGGACATTCTCCTCCCAGATGCCCCCGCGGCGCCCCCGCCGAAGACCGAGGTGTTCGATATGTTTGCAGATGCCGACGATGACATGTTCGCAGAGGAAGCCCCTGAACCCAAGCCGGCGCATGCTTCGGCCACAGCTGTACCCCAGGGCAAGGAATTGGATATCAGCATGATGGATAACTGGGACGATTCGGAAGGGTATTACGCCGTTCGCCTCGGAGAGCTGATCAACGGACGATACCATATCCATCAAAACCTTGGCAAGGGAATGTTCTCGTCTGTCGTGCGTGCGACTGACACCCAAACAGGGGGTCTGGTTGCCGTCAAGATAATTCGCCAGAACTCGATAATGCGCAAGGCCGGTATGAAGGAGATTGGCATCCTGGAGCAACTACAGGAAGCTGACCCGCAAAACAAAATGCACCTCATTAAGTTCGACCGATACTTCGAACACAAGGGTCACTTGTGCATGGTATTTGAGAACCTTAGCATGGACCTGCGTGAGATCCTGAAAAAGTTCGGTAGGGACGTTGGCTTGAACCTGCGCGCGGTTAGGGCCTACGGCCAACAGATTTTCCTCGGGCTGGCTCACCTCCGCCGGTGTAACATCCTGCATGCAGATCTCAAACCGGATAATCTTCTTGTGAACGAGCAACGCAACATTCTGAAAGTCTGCGACCTGGGCTCGGCGTCCCTGGCTTCTGATAATGAGATTACGCCTTACCTTGTCAGTCGTTTCTACCGTGCCCCGGAAATCATCCTAGGTATCCCTTACGACTACGCCATCGATGTCTGGTCCATTGGCTGTACCCTCTTTGAGTTGTACACGGGCAAAATTCTCTTCACCGGCCGAAACAACAACCAGATGCTTCGCTCCATCATGGAGTGTCGGGGCAAGTACCCGCCGAAACTTCTTCGCCGTGGATCCCTGTCGCCTTGTCACTTTGATGAAAAGCTAAACTTCCACAGCGTGGAGGAAGACAAAATCACCGGCCGCCTTCACACTAAAATTGTGGACTTTAAGAAACCGACGCGCGATTTGAAGTCACGCCTCATGGCACAAGGAACTCGCGGGATGCCAGATGCTGAGGTCAAGGAACTCACAATGTTCTTGGACCTACTTGACCGGTGCTTGAGTCTTAACCCTGAGAAACGGATCACACCGACCGAGGCTCTGAAACACCCATTCCTGGCGCCTAGGGCGTAACTAAGTTTCGTGATGAAGGGGTTTTTATTGCATGGATTCTATCTTGATCTATTCGAACTTACCAGGATGCCCAATCCTGGTCCTGAAATGGCGTAACTGGGGTGGAAGGATCGGCGCTACCGGGGAAGAGTTGATCTATGAGTTCTTTTCTTTTTCTTTTCTTGTCAATATGCACGAGTAACTTAGGATCTAGCTTCTCAATGCAAGTCCATATGTAACATTTCCACACACAAAGGCATCAACCCCTGTCCATCCTCGGCTTTTGGACTCCTGCCGAAACCGGGGGTGGCTTGGAATTTTTCCGACCTTCCATTAAAGCGTAAACATAGCTCAATGTAGCCAACATTGCCAACAAAGAAAACCCCCTACAGAGATGCACCGTGCATCATCCCGTAGTCCAACACTGAAGGCCAGCTCCTACCAAAAACAAACAAGCCCCCTGGTCCCCCGAATTGCAAAGCCCCAGCACATTGGCAGCGCGCGATAACCCGATCCATCCTGAATCCAATTCATCACTATCACAAAGAAACATCCCAGCACAAAGACAAGCCCCCATTCCGGCCCCCCTTCGGCCTTAGCCCCCTATCGACCCAAGCCCCTGGTAAGATCGATCTGGAACTAGGTCATCGACTCAAACTACCTACAACTCCACTTTATCCTCTATTGCACGATATCGTATGACCCCCATATTCACAAACAAAGAACCCTAACCCTTCAAGCCTAGCTCCAGTCCAAACACGGCAACACCTAACTTAAAATCGCTAGGACCCGGCCAAATCCACGGAACCGAAGAACTACACGAAGACTTTTGGGGGGTTCTAGAATGCCTCCCTTAGTCCAGCCTGCATCCGCGGTTCAGTCTTTACACAGCCGGAACCTTGGGGCTTTCCAAGGTTCCTTCCTGGGCTTGGTTCTCAATTTTTGGGTTGTGGGGGAGAAGAGAAGAGCCTTGGATTCGGGAAGGAGGCTAAGTTTATCTTACCTCAACCACCAAGTCGGGCCATGTTGTACTCCGTACGGAGTAGAGTGATGACAGATATGATAGATACTGGAATATCCGATTGGCACGATGCTTTTTACGGCAATCCATGTTATAACTATGAAATATGGAGTAGTTATCGAGTACATGACACTAGACCAGACTATTGCCTCCTTCCTCGGGTCTGTTCTCCTAGGGGCGGCAGAGGCGGAACTTCTTTACGCTCGTGTTTCCCGGTGGCTGTACTCCATAGGTGGCCATTGGATAGAAGACGTGTCATCTAGGTAATTACGGGCAAATAGAAGATGGTGTAGGGCTGGTTTTTTTGGTCTTGAATTGAATAGATGCCGATAGATGCCGATAGGGCCATTGTTTTCTTTTTTTCTTGGATTTGCTTTTGGCCTGGCTAGTCACTTGGAACTAGGAGATATTGTTTCTATAGTGTTGGTCACGGTTTGATTCTAAAAAAGCAATGAGGATGGATATCTGTTCCGTGTTGATTTGATAGTTGCTGTAGGGCGTTTGGTTTTACTTGCAGGCCCACGTACTCGATATACGATGTGTATCATAGTCATGATCATCTCAATTGTCATTCACTTTCTCATGGTATAATGTCAAACTATGATAACATACATATATTGTGTAATTACGTTGTGGTCTATCGGATCGAGTGGAACAGGAGGAGTGTTCCAGAAGGCGAGGGGATGATCAAAATAAGAGCCCCTTGCCACCAGCACCAGGGTACCATATTTCCTGAGACGAGAAATGGCCCGTGGCAAAAGAATCCGACCGCAAAAATAGGACGGGCGTTTAATCTCCGATCCCCTTTGGTCGGGTTTTGTTGATCTATTGGTCTATTGCTTGGGACTAGACATGGATGTTGGCGCCATATAATTGAGAACAAGTAATCATGATGTCGAGAGGTGTTTATATTGTGGGTCCCGCCACCTGCAGGGCAGTCATCTACATTAGGATGTTGGGCGTTTAGTTGTAAAGATAAACAATTGGAAAGGAAAAAGGAAAAAAGGAGAGATGTTGTAAAAGGTCATTGGCACGCGGGATATGGATGATCTGTGGCGGTCGCTAAATATCATACTTGTGTTGTAGGTAGAGTAGCCTAAGTAACCTGTTTCCAATAAGTTGGCCACTTTATAAGAGACATGCTATAACTACGGAGTACTCTGTATATTGTACAATATCGTCACATAATGGTACGAAACACACAGAGTATACAATATAAAACATTATACGGAGTACGGAGTAGTAAGTGATATATCTGAGATCACTTCTAGCGGTGTGTAGACCCCGAAACTAGAAGCCGAAACCAAAAGTGCTACAACACACCGAACACAACATCTGCCGGTCGCAGAGTCATAAAAAAGGAAAAAAGAAAATAAAGAAAATAAAGCAGCGGCCTGGTTTTCCGAGTGAGAAACGAGAAAGAAGAAAAAAAAAAAAACTTGTTGATCTTTGGACGAGCCAGCTGCATTGCCAATCCTGGGGTACATTAATCGTTGTTGCTCGGGGGCAGGCAAGGCACGGTACACAAAGGGGAACGGGCGTCTCACTATCACATATGGCACATATCATATCACACGAGTCAGCATATATTCTACATCGATGTGCACCTTTTGTACCACCTACAGATTACGGAGTACATTAGTTGTACATGGGACTAGTTGCTATGGTACAGCTATGGTACAGCTACCTCTGCATGGACAGATTTCGGGTCCTGAGAACCGATAGCGGATGTGATGAATCGTAACCCTGATCTCTATCAGGTGATTGGACTGGCTGCGGGCTTGCGTCGAGCTAGGGAGCTTTAGGGGGTAGAATATAGAATAATGATTTTGGTGAATGTTTGTTTTGCTCACCGCAATATACAACATAAGAGTACTATACGGAGTACTCATACAACATACGGAGTAAAGTGAGTTGTGATAACTTCCGTACCAGAGAACTGGCACACTTTCCCTTGGCTAGACTACAACATACTAGTTATACTTTTTGCCCGGGATGATTTTAATGAGTTTGGGGGCGGGAAACCAGTTTGAATAAGTCAGACTCGGATCAGTACATGGCCCTTGCCTGTGTATGACGCAAGTGGTGAGATACAGACAAAGGAAAAGTAGTGAGATTGAAGACTCGACGAGGCAACTTTATGTTTACAGGGGCTATTCTTTGCGGGCTGTACGAAGTACGGAGTCCATCTTGACAACATCCGGAGTACCTATGTTGTATGTGCTGACGGGTGAAAACAAAAGGGTAGCCCAGCCACCAACAGAAGGACCAAAGGTCTAAAAGGAGAAATGGACAACAGAAATCGAAAGTCCACAGCAACACCAATAATAATACTCCGTACGAGTTTTTTTTTCTTCCCATTGTGTCCCAGATGGTCAAGGTACATTAGCGCCAGGAGAAGAAAGATGAAGTGTATGGCCCGTGCAGAACTAGTCAGCAGGGAAGCGCCAACCCCCCCACTCAGCTGGTTTTAGGGGAGTTTCTCGAACAACGAACAGTTCGAGCAAATGGTTGGCCATAGCGCCCCTCCATCATCGCCTCACTCTTGCACTTCTTTAGCGTCCTGTCTAGACCCGAGTCAGCCTAGAACGGGGGTGAGGAGGAGGGGCTGGTGGGGTTAAGTTATAGAGTTAGGTATGTTGTATGTCTGTGCAAAGGACGGTGTAGAAAGTCAAGAGAGTTGAAGTATACAGTGGAAATATAATTCTTAATAATCATCTAAATTTGAGATCATAATTAAAGGACAGATATACTTGCATTCAAACATCTGCATTCAAACATCCCCATATGGTATATATACTTAGTATACTTTGTAAATGTTGTATGGGTAGATCTGACTATGCCATAGCTTTGCGGGGCTGGGGGCAATGAGCTTATTGGTAGAATGCAGGTGGCGGGTGCGTTGGCAAATGTGTGTCAGAAGGTTTCAAGGCAGAAACACCGTTGGGAAGAACAGGGGTTAGGATACGTGGACAGAAAGGCATTGCCACACTAGGCCTAGAACGGAAGACCATCTGGGCAGTGTGGACAATTGTGGACAATTGTGGACAAGTGTGGGGACATTGGAAATTGTTGTAGGTAAAAATAATAGGAGACTCTCTGCAGTTTCCAAGGTTCAAGTCGATCGTTATGACTTATGGTCCAATCGTCGGTTGTGGTGGCTGCAGGAAAGACCGACCGAGTCATAATGATTGGTTTAACCACACTCAGGCATGCACACCGCTTCGTACTCCGTACACATGGCCTATTATTATTTTACTTTTTTTAAAAATTTATTTAAATTATTTATTTTAGTGCCACTCTATTTTGTACGCATCATTGATTCTTTTGGGAATTTATTTAATTTTCTTTTTTAGATTCCATTCGATCCTTTCCCTTTTTGGGATTTAATGTAATTTCCTTTTTGACTAGTGCGCTTTCCCTTTTGTTTTATTATGTCTTCTCGTACCCACGAGGCGACCATCTGCCTGATACCTCTTCTATAATACTCTTCCTTCTCTCTCAACTTCGCGACACTTGTATATTTCACATCTTTCTTATATATTTACTATACTCCTCTTGTATTTGTTTTTTTTTTTTTTTTTTTTTTTTTCTTTTTTTT
>LACB01000178.1:0-51559 GCA_030142185.1 Penicillium thymicola
ACGAACCACTTCCCCTCGTGATCGTACTATGCGCCCCCCCCCCATTGCTCTGTGCCGCGCTCACTGCCTAAACCATCTTCCTCTTGTACTTCACTCTTCCTTATTTTTCATTTCAGGCACCTTTTTGCCTCCAAGAAATACTTGTCGCTGATTTATTCAACACTTACAGCTTAATTCCTCCCACTTCCGCCTTAACCGACCAAACCTCTACGTCAGCCTCACAGCACCCCCTCCGTGTTCGCCCCGCCCATCACCAAACCACCACCCCCCGATACACCAATTCCTCTTGAAGGGATACAATCAAGCTGGCAGGAAATAAGCGCCGCAGTTTTTCTTCGCAGGGTGGGTTACTGAGCAGGATGTTCAGTGGCTCCTCAAGCCCACCTAAAGACAGAGTAGACGCACTCCCAGAGGCTGGCCTCGATCCCAACTCCTTGACCCTCCAAACCGATACAATCGGCACTAGTCCACGTGAGAAGAGGTTTTCTCCGCCCAGCGCTGGATTTTTCAACCGCCGACAAAGTGAAGAACAGGGTACCGCTGGCGAAAAGAAGCGCAGGAGTAGTACCGTCACCAAAGCGGCCAACTTCTTTAGTAACGCCAAAAGCTCCCTGAGCTTGAACGGTCGGGACAGTTCTGCGATCAGCACCAGTCCCTCGATCGCGGAAAGCCCGCTACACAAGCTTGGAAAGATGGACCCAGCTCTCAGCGTCCCTCAAGGGTCGTTCAATAACTCCGCCGGTGAATCCGTACCGACTGCTCGGTCGTCCTTCCGCGTTGGTGTTACCGAAGACCGGAATCGCAAATGTCGTCGGACAATGGAAGATACACATGCCTATCTCTACAATTTCTTGGGCACCCCTTCCCCAGCTGCACTGGAGACCAATGGTTCTAGTCCCCCCAAGGGCAGCCCGTCGCAGTCATCAGAGGATTCATCTACCGTTGTAGAAACAGACAATGGCTATTTCGCAATTTTCGATGGGCATGCTGGCACCTTTGCCGCAGAGTGGTGTGGAAAGAAGTTGCATTTGATTCTCGAGGAAGTTATGCGCAAAAGCCCAACCACTCCCGTCCCGGAACTGCTCGATCAGACTTTCACTAGCGTGGACCAACAGTTGGAGAAATTGCCCGTCAAGAACTCTGGGTGTACAGCCGTCACTGCCGTGCTTCGGTGGGAAGATCGTGTACCCAACTCACAGTCGGCCACCGGTTCTTCTGCCCTTGGCCCCGCGACTGTCGCGGCGACGAAAGCGGACGGGAATTCAGAGAATATCGAGACCCCGACTCAAGCTACCGCAGGCGCCTCTGGTGTCTTGCCAAAATTGCAGGATAAGGCTATTCGGCAACGGGTTTTGTACACAGCCAACGTCGGTGATGCACGCATTGTATTATGTCGTAATGGGAAAGCACTTCGTTTATCCTATGACCATAAGGGTAGTGATGAGAATGAAGGGAGAAGAGTTGCGAACGCTGGTGGGCTAATCCTGAACAACCGCGTGAATGGAGTTCTAGCTGTCACCCGTGCCTTGGGTGATGCGTACTTGAAAGACCTTGTGACGGGGCATCCATATACAACAGAGACAGTTATCCAGCCAGATGCTGATGAGTTTATCATCTTGGCCTGTGATGGTGTAAGTTGGGATCTAATTCAATATTGATGAGACAGAAAAGCTAATTATACTCTAATAGCTGTGGGATGTCTGCAGTGATCAGGAATCTGTCGATCTAATTCGGAACGTTCAAGATGCCCAACAGGCCTCAAAGATTCTGGTTGACCATGCACTTGCACGGTTCAGCACCGACAACCTGTCTTGCATGGTGATTCGCCTCGATTCCAACCGTGTGAAGGATCTTATCAACAACAATACGGAAATGATAGGAGTAGACGGGGATCCGCATACAAAGGTGGCCGGGGGCATGAGTGAGGCCGATAAGATTGTCGAGAAAGCACAGAAGGGCATCGTCTCTTCCGGTCTTGCAGATAATCCGGCAGCGGCAGAGAAGGCCAATGAAGAGACTCTTCAGAGGATGGCCAGCAACAATCAGAAACAAGAACCCGGGCCTGAGTTGTCAATTAAAGAGAGTAACGACCTTCCCTCTGTGGACATTCTGAGTCCGAATAGGAGCCCGGATAACCCGTCGGGCTCGACTCAGTGATTTTACGACATTATGAAGCCGAATCACCATTCCGAAGCTGTGAAAAGCGAATTGATAGAACGTGTCCATTCCTTTCTTTTCGTCTGCTGTCTACCTCTGGTGCTTTGGGCGGGCAATGTACCCGACCCGGAATATATTCTGGAGTTTCCCTTCCTGTCGCTTACTTGTTACAGTGCACATTGACGTCAATGGTGCACACCAGTTGCCGGTTGGCCTCATTTTTCAACCTTTTGTTTATTACGAGATCAGACTAGGTGGTCTTGATGTCTTTTGTTAGCATAAGTCTTTCTATTATTAGGATATTTGTCCTGAACTTGGCCTCCATGAGAGAATAGGCCCTTTTGTTGTTTTCCATCCAATTATTGTTCGAGTGTTTAAACCGAAGACATGGTATGTATCCATCTATTGTACCCGCTGTTGGTGTAGGGTGATTATGATCAGTGATGAGGCGATGGACATGGTTTACCATATTAGAATAAAAACAGACGCTTTTTTGTTTACTATAAACTAAATAAAGATCTCGGTTTAGAACACTGTAGTTAGTGTTTCCTATCCTCCTTTATAACGTTCATCTAGAAGACGGAGGCAATACGAAGAAAGTGTGTGCATAAACAAGACCCTAGAAAAGATGTCATAAGAAGAGGCCACTTAGAGGTGGCCATACCTTCTTTTGATTTGATATATCTAAAAGTACAATTTATGAATGCTAGGATAAGCTAGACAGAAAGACAAGAGAGAAAATACAAAAAGCACCAAGCATCAGCCCAAAGCCAGAGGGAAGTGGATATCAACACACAGAAAACGTCCCGTCTTGCTTTAGAATGAGCGACGGACAGAAGAGAAGAATCTCGACGACACCAAACGTCTACGCCTGCTCAAACGAACCATCGGCGATAATGTCCTCGCTAGGAACGGGAAGGTCCTCCTGTCCAATCAAGTGGTTTCGAGTCCAGCGCAGCTGACCGTGCTCAATGTAATCGGGCCAGTTCTTCGCGAACTGCGCATCGTATGTATCCTGCCACAAGATCTTGACAGACTGCTCCTGTGGAGCACTGTGATCCGTGCTAATCTCAACCTGCAGTTGCTCCTCGAGCGAGGCAACCTCGCCCGCACGTTGCTCAGCCTGCTCAGCCTCCTGCAGGAGAGCCGCACGTCTGCGCCTACGGGCCTTGAGAGTCTTGTATCCAGACTTGGAGCTCTCCGGCACACCTTCCACGATATGGTCTCTGTGCTTCTGCAGAACGAAAGCAATGTCGGCAATCGCGGTGGCCTTCTGGTTCATGAGGGCGTAAGCACGCTCCTTCTTCATCATGATCTGGCCCAGTCTTCCCATGTTCTCCTTGTCCCATTGCTTCTGGTCCCGTAGATCTACCGGTCGCTTCGAATCGAGGTATTCTTTTGTCACGGTGATCATTTCCTTGGGCGGGGAGAGCTGACGCAGCAGCGCGAATTGTCGCAGGTGGTTATAGACGTTCAGTCCGACTTGCGCCTCATTGAAGTGCACAGAAAAGTATGGCACCCACATATCCTTGCGGACTGTGGCGGGAATGGTCTTCTTGCCGTGGTTGACACATTGCTTGAGGAGGTTGGTTTTCTAAAGGTCCGACGGGTTAGAAAATTGCGATATAACGGGCTTGAATAATAGGGCAGGATGGGGGTTATTGCTAGAGACCGGAGCTTTCAAAGGCCCTTGCAGGTAGAGGAAAAGAAACTCACCTCCAGATAGCGAGTCAGTGAGTACACGACTTGTTTCGTGCGGATGTTGTTGTACACGAAGATGTTCTTGCCGTGGGTGATGGAGTTCAAGGCCTTCTGTAACCGTCGACCTTCCTTGTCCTGTTGCTCTTTGAATGCATTTGAGCCCGGTACTCGGAGCTTCCCTTGAATTGGTGTTTTCGGATCAATCGGTGGCCGGCGGATGAATTTCGTGGCCGCAAGTGCTGTTGAATCCAGCACTTTCTGGAAAGACTTGGTGTTGGAGGCCATTTCGGCCGGACCGGAGGCTGCGTACAGTCGATCTAAGAAGAATTGAGGTAGTGAGAGGTGCGGGTTTATTGCATTGGTGGGAGGCGCTAGACGGTGTTGATCGAGAGAGACGGGAGGTCGATTTTTTGACGGGGAACGCTGAGGTCTTGGCGTTTGCTCTCCGCATCATCTCTTATCAGCTCACTACTCTCTTTCTCTCGCCAATTCAATTGCTTTCAACTACGCTTGGTCTATTTTCTGTTTTCTTTAATATGAGCGATCTGATCTATCTGCTATACACTACTTAACCACCGCGCTCCCCCGCAGCGTTGGCGTTATGGATAAGGACACGGAGCATGATATAGGTGCCCGCAGAGAGAGGCCATGGCTCTATGCATGGGTATGTGTAAAACATGAAAGAGAATGAAAGATAAAGCGATGGTACTAGGTGCTGACGAGCTATTAGAATCGTAGGCTCCGGCATCTCCAGGGAATTTCTATACGGAACTTGGTTGTCACGCCTCCCCCGACTCGAGCTCGCACCAAGACTATTGATGACGACGATATCCCGAATACCTTAAAGACACCCTCGAAGATCCTATCGCAGAGCGACAACCACAGCTTGCACTCCTCACGATCCTTCACTGATCTCAAGTCGCATTTGAGTCAACATGACAATACAAAGGAGCTCGCGAGGCGTTCATCGCGTCGCAGAAGCACCCTGTTCTGGAACGACCCCAATCCTCGAACTCGGCAGGTCAAACTAGAAGATATCACCAATAGTCGCATGGCGGATACTTTCTTCTCGCTTCATTGCGCGGGTCTTAACGAGCCGGTTTATATTAGTGAAACTGTCGACCGTGCAAACAATCCGAACTTCCGATCTTTCGACTTGAACCTATGTGGTCCATATGTCTCTCGAATGGACGAGTTGACTCTGAGGCTCTGGACAAAGACTGGCGATATGTCTGAGTTTATTCTACTAGTGGAACTACATCTGAATTTGCGATCACTACAGTTCCTGGGGAAAACATTGGAGAGCTTCCACCAACCACTTCCGGCGAACTCGATCCTTTTTCACTTCCCAGATGGTGTGTATTCCAACCTCACTGACCTTCCACCGGTCGAAACATCGCTCCAACCTGCAGGACAGAAGGCTACTGCAGACGGTACTGCATTGCCCTCCTCATCCTATGACGCGTTGATGAAGTTGGCCAATTTGGACGAATGTGTACAGGATGCATTGGCGACCAGGGAAAAACTGGAAGCTCAGATTAGCTCAATTCTCCGGCAGAACGAGCTCTCGCTGAATGTAGCGAGTGAGGCAGCTATGGCGCAGGAAAAGCTTGCTCTTACCAAGCAGTATGTCGCCATGGAGCGCAAACGAGTTCGCACCGCAGTCAGACGCAAAGAGGAGCTCATTGCCAGTATCAAAGCCCGGAAAGAAGCGATGGAACAAGGCCGTAATGCTCAGGAAAAGACACGCAGTCATCTTCCCGAGGCTCAGGAGAGGTTGGTTTCCAGCGAGCAGTTGCTTGAGCAAAACGAGGAGGACACCAAGGGCCAGCTCCGACGTATTGCTGAAGACCTTCTCACGGTCTACCCTATTGAGCCCATCCCCGATAAACCCCTGGTCTTCACCATCGCCGGACTAGCCCTCCCAAACTCAACCTTCGAGGATATCGACCGTGAGGTAGTCGCAGCGGCATTGGGACACACAGCTCACTTGGTCTATCTGCTCTCGTTCTATCTGTCGGTGCATCTCCCATACTCGATCAACGCGAACGGATCAACTTCATTCATACAGGACCCCATCTCTGCATCACTCCCACAACGCACCTACCCTCTCTATCCGGTGAGTGTGCAGTACCGGTTCGAGTACGCGGTCTTCCTCCTCAACAAAGACATTGAATACATCCTCATTAAATACGGATTGCGCGTCTTGGATATCCGCCACACTCTTCCCAATCTCAAGTATCTCCTTTACGTTCTTACCTCTGGCGACTCAGTGGTCCCCGCCCGTAAAGCTGGTGGTGTCCGAGCTCTTGTTGCTGGGCGGTCGACTCCTAGTCTGTCACGACGTGGTAGTGTGGACAGCGGTGCATCTGGTGAGCTGGTGCAGCCACGCAAAGCTTGGGAGTCAATGTCCCGGATGAACGTCAGTCTTGCCTCGCACAAGGTGAAATAGTTCCTACCGACAAATAATTTTCTCCCTAATACATATGATTTGGAGATGTTGAATATGCCGTTCCAAGTGACCATTGGCACCAATTTTGGATTGTGGTATTCCCCTTGATTTTTTATTTTTTTTTTCTCGGTTTTAGAAGCATTGTACATTTACATCGTGAACATCGTCAAAATCTAACATACCTTTGTATTTATGATAAAATCTATGTATATGTGTATATGGATATAGGTAGGTTACATATTGGAAGATATATATATCCCTAGATTCCTTGTTTTACCCCGCAGAGGTTCTCATTATACAATGAAAACTACCTAATCCAGTGACTCGTGGCTGGGAGCAAACTCTGACTTCAATTGATATTTTTATAGGGGTCTCTGACAATTCCAAATACAATCGAAGTACAATCCCATCTATATTATTTGTATTCTAATTGTCTCTAAGCTGTGCTTTTGTCCGAGCTGTCGGAGTAAGCCCCCCACCGCCTTTCAACGCTTATCTCGCTTTCCATCGCTTTGTGTCGGGGATTTCCCCATTGTTATCCACGAAATGGGGGACAATAATACTGTGTACAGCAAGGCCGAGTCTGATGCACATCATCGCCGAGGATACCAGGCTTGTGATCCATGTCGCAAACGCAAGGTCAAATGTGACCTAGGAAGTATGGGCCCATTCCTTTTTATTATTCCATGGCCTGACTGACTGATAAAAAAAAATGAAGGTGTCGATAATCCTCGCCCCCCACCCTGTGTTCGATGTCGTCGCGAAAGTAAAAGATGTGAATTTTCAGCAACTCGTCGAAAACGCAAGACCTCCGATGCCGAGGAAGATGAAGTGGAGGCAGCGGGGATCCTCCATCGCGACAAGCGAATGATGATTGGGGAGGTGGCCAAGAATGAAAGTCCAGTCGAAGGACCGCCATTTGCGCCTTCCGATCCACCTCAGTTCAACCATCAAGCCGCGCTTGCCCAACAGAGATGGTCCGAGGCACCTGCACCTGCTGCACTTCCTGCACCCCCAGCACCCGCACCTCCAGCCCAACGGTATATGCCCAGTGTGCCAACATCACGCGCTCCTACATACCCCGTCAGCGAACGCCCCGTGCCACCTAGCTATGGAGGGCCTCCGATGATGAACCGCACTGCGGTGGAGTTACTGTCTCCTGCAATCACAAACACACACGACGCTTTGCATCTTCTCTCCGAAGCTGCCGGTAGAACAGAGGACCTCAACCGCCAGAGCCTCGAGAATCGGCTTGCTGCACGGCAGTCTGTCTCGTCTTTTAACTCGGGGCCTTCACCTCTACCACAAGGCAGTTCGCCTCGAAGCTTAGGTGGGTCCTTTGTGCGGACACCTCGATCAGGAATGTCCATGGGCGGGTCTACATACTACCCGGCTGGTGCTTCAGGGCCGGTAGATCCCCAGATCGCCGATCCCGGCCCTCAAAGGGAAAGCCCAGTCAACAAACCTCCCCCAGAGCCGACTTATCTTGACGCAGTCCGAGCTTGGTCGCGATTACGATTCGTCCGTGCCGGCTGGCTTACAGTGGAGGAGGGCATGGACTATGTGGAATATTACTATGAACACCTCGCGCCGATGAGCCCTGTTGTAATCCCTGATTTTTCTAATCCTTCTACACATCGCACATTACTTACCGATGAGCCGGTATTGGCGGTTACAATCCTCACTATTGCGTCTAGGCACCTGAAACCCAAGGGCGAGGGTGCTAATACGCGGGCATTCTATATTCACGATCGTCTCTGGGCATATCTGCGCAGCATGATAGAACGCCTATTCTGGGGCCAAGAAAAATTCGACGCTGGAACGTCGGGCATTGGCCGACCTCGATCACTTGACTTGAGTTCATCGATGTCAGGCAAAGGCAGTGTGGGTGGACAATTGAGGTCGTTGGGCACTGTAGAAGCTATGCTACTTCTTACAGAGTGGCACCCACGAAACCTGCACTTTCCACCGGGTGACGATGAAAACTCTCTTTTGGATACAGACCCCCAGACACACAGTCGGGCCGACAACCCCTTGGATCACGACGGCGAGCATACTAGCAAAGGTTCAGAAGGAAGGGTCGCGTTTCAGAAATGGCTGGAACCGGCCTGGCGATCGGACCGCATGTCATGGATGCTACTGAGTACGGCGCAAGCTCTGGCTTTCGAACTTGGCGTCTTCGACCCTAAAGGAGATGCTAAGGTGGCCAACGAGCCGCTATCCGAGCAAACACGGAAACGTCGACTACGGCGTTTGATTCTTGTGTTTATTACACACAGCAGTGGGCGCCTAGGGATTCCTTCCATGCTTCCATTGCCTCAATGGGGGCAGGATATCACGCCAACGTCCGCTGATGCAAAGGATGCTGATGCCAATCTTGATCGGATGCAGGATTGCTGGATCAGTATTTCGAAAATTGTCTATCAAGCCAATCATTTATTGTTTGCATCTAGTGATCAGACCATGGACTTGATTCGGAGTGGGAGATATCGTGAGCAGATTGACCGTTTCCAACCGTATCTACGGGAGTTCCAGCAGCAGCTGGACAGTGTTAATCGTAAGTCAATTGATCGTTCGTCATGGATAAGAAAGCTAACAGAAAGAAGTCTCACCGGCTATGCGTAGCGTTTTGCTGATTGAGCTTGAGTACACCCGTAAGTTGACGCAGCTTGATTCACCGAAGGATAATCTCTAATATGGAATCAGGTCTCTATATAAATTCCCTTGCTCTACAAGCTGTCGTCGATCGATGGACTACTATGTCCAATGAGTCCGCTCAGAGTCATAGCCAGACTCAGAATGGCCAACCAGCACCGGGCTCGTCTAATAGCAGCAACAGCTGGTTCCAAACGTTGAATGAGCTCTACCGTGTCAATGAGCATTATATCCAGGAAGTCATCGATTCCTCGCGCAAAATTCTGCAGACAGTATTGGACGGCCTCGTCCCCGAAGGTCGTCTCAGACATGCACCCATTCGAACATTTTTCCGAATCTTGTCTGGAATGATCTTCATCTTGAAGGTATGGTCTTTGGCGGCAACCTCGGCAGGCACAATACTAACCAGTCATAGACTTTCACACTGGGAGCTAGAGAAGATGATGTGCGAGTCTCTCTAGACCTGCAGGATCGGACGGTGGAGGCACTGCGCAATTATGTCGTGGATGACGTGCACCTCAGCAACACGGTAGCGCGGCTTCTTGAGCTTCTCACCAGCAGTATCCGGACGCGCTTTCTGCGCTTTGCACCACATGACCGGGGTGCAGACGGTGAGGGACATGACCGCACCTCGGTCCCCGACTCTCGGACTCGTTCACCATCGCGCGAGCATTCAACAACCCGTCGTGACGGCCCGAGTACACCCTGGTCCGCTAACCAGGGTCATGATACGACCTCAGCGGGTCTGGGATATGCGGATACTCCTGCCGCAGGCCACCCGATGGGGTCAGTGCATGATCCACTGGCGAACATCCCTGCCCAGCCGATCAACTCATCCAACCTCAATGTATCCTTCATGCCGCCTCCGCCGTCCGTGTACCACAACTACTACGACTCGAATTCGACATTCCCTACCAATGATATGGACAGATCATCGCCAAACCATGTCGCCTCATCACAGCCCATGGGCGACAGCCACCATCCTACCTCCGGCGCGCTCCCGGATTGGTTTGCCCTGCCTCTTGATCAATTCTTCAACAGCTCCACAGGAGTGGTTGACCAGGGCCTTGGTGGGACTGGTCCCATGCTTGGCGAATTTGATATGCTCGAGGTTCTCCTCAATGAGGGGTATGATGGAAACACTAACGGCGAGGGTGAGACTGGGGCCGGGTTATCGTCCCAGTATCTCTGATGAAACTAATGACTATGAATAATTCGGTATTCCTTTTTATGTCTTACGCTTTGGTGGGGGGGTTTTTTTTTCTTTAGGGTCTAGCTTATGGGCTGTACCTTTTTCTATTTTTCCGTCGAAATTATATATACCCCTGCGGGATCCGCTCGACGTTTCTTCTATGATATAATTCGTATTTGTACGAAGTAAGCTTGGAATTGATGGCCTGACCGGGCGATGGTGTTATCATTGCAGCTCATTGCCTATTTCTCCGTATTGCGAATCACTCTAACTACCCACCGGTGTCCGTCGGGATATTACATTGCGGGGTCTCAGGTTTCATGCAGAAATAAGTTCTGTTGATCTTGTTTTCACATGCTATGTTGTATACCAGTCTCTTGGACCGCGGAAGGTGAAGCTTTCGGGTGGCTTTGGCTTTAGAACAGTCCTGACGACGTGTGAATAATGTAAACACTATAACTATTTACATAGTATGTAGATAAAGGTGATTGCCGTATTGGGTCTTAGTTCATCTTATATGGACAATTGACCGAGAGTCACACTTCGCACACCATAAGCAACAATGCAATGCCATTGGTACCCGTCGGCGCCCAATTATCTCTGCCAACTAGGTTCTGTTGTTGTTACTTCTGATCCCACGATGAACTGATCGCCCATATCGACGGCCGCTAGATCCTTCGATTCCTTCCGCGCAGGCGATAAGAGCCGCTATTTGGTCATCCTCCGTGATCACATCGTCTGACATGGACTGGAGCCTTAATCTTCTTGCAGGGATCGAGAGAGCATGCAATGTAGGGACGGATGCCCGTCGGAGATTGTACCTGTTACTTCTTCGTTTTGGTTGAGAGCTAGCAGAGCTAGAATCTCGGCGACAACCCTTCTCGACACAGGCTCAAACCTAAAGGGTTCACCCACCGGATGTCTCTCACATCCAATGAAGCCATTAATTTACCCCAATGAAGCGATGTGACCTTGTTTACACTTTAGGGCTGATGATTGGTCGACGTGGAGATAACGGGTAATGATCGTCAGGGCGCTTGCTAGTCTCAATAAAATGGTCTGCACAATCAGAACAATCACTTCACGCAGCGTGACTATGCCGAATGACAATCTATTACACTCTACTTCCTACTTGCTATCGGTTAACCCAATGGGCAACTTATTACCCTCTTGCACAAGGGTCGCCAAGTATGGCGATCGACCAGTTTTCACCCAATGAGTACCAAGACACTGACTCCCAAGCCAACGCCTTGGCTTGGCCGGACTTCTCCGTTTTCCCTAGATAGCTTGTTACGACCAAGCTCCCTGGGCATTATTGCTTGTGTCCACATTTTATACCTCTGCCTACCCTCGTGTGTTGGCCGCGCTAGTCCTCTCAGGTCCATTTGATATCATCTAGCTTTCAGAGACCCTGTCGATATGTGCTTTTGGCTTGACCCCTCAATCGCCTGCTTGGCGGACTCCGTCGTGCTAACCTGGATGGCCGTTGGCTTCCGTGACGATCTCCAAATTTCCCCCCTCGACTTGACTGCATTCTGATGGATCGTCATGTTTCCTTCCTAGAAGGGTACCCATCACCTACTCCTGGATGTTACGATAGTCAGCCCTGTTGATGTCTTCTATTCTCGGACGCCGGCGGATGGCATATACTCAGAAAAGCTATAAAGGAGGCCTTCCCTCCAGCTGTTTAGGGAATCCACCCTCTCCAGCATCGCCTTCATTTCCTGTTAGATCTATCCAACCTTCGATAGAATCATCACCATGGTTGTCTTCAGCAAAGTTACCGCCGGCCTCGCCTGCTTTTCGGCTGTTGCATCAGCTGCCGTTGTACCTGCCAAGAGCCCTCGCGCTGGATTCAGTGTGAACCAGGTGCAGAAGACTACTACAGGCACCAGGACTGTCAACTTGCCTGGTCTGTATGCCAATGCACTGACCAAGTACGGTGGTACCGTGCCTGCCAACGTCCACGCTGCTGCTGTTAGCGGCTCTGCCATTACCACGCCCGAGGACAACGACATCGAGTACCTCACTCCTGTCAAGGTTGGCGGCACCACCTTGAACTTGGACTTCGACACTGGCTCCGCTGATCTGTAAGTTGGATTGAAATGACACGATCGGTTAGCGCAATAACTGACAGTTTACATAGCTGGGTCTTCTCCAGCGAGCTCAGCTCTTCGGAACAGAGTGGCCACGACGTCTACAAAGTTGGCAGCTCCGGCAAGAAGCTGGCAGGTTCTAGTTGGTCGATCTCATACGGTGATGGCAGCGGTGCCAGTGGTGATGTCTACAAGGACACCGTCGTCGTCGGTGGAGTCAAGGCCACTGGCCAGGCCGTTGAGGCTGCCAAGAAGATCAGCCAGCAGTTCGTGCAGGACAAGAGCAATGATGGCCTCCTGGGTCTGGCTTTCAGCTCCATCAACACCGTCAGCCCCAAACCTCAGACAACCTTCTTCGACACCGTCAAGGACAGTCTCGACAAGCCGCTGTTCGCTGTGACTCTCAAGCACAGCGCCCCTGGTGCCTTTGACTTCGGCTACATTGACCACGAGAAGTTCACCGGATCTGTCGCCTACACCGATGTTGACAACTCCGATGGTTTCTGGTCCTTCACCGCCGACAGCCACAAGATCGGCTCTGGTTCTGCTGGCGGCCCTATCACTGGAATTGCTGGTGAGTCATATTATTTTGTGTGGAAATCCATGTTTTATTCAGCACTGATCTCTTAAATCATATAGATACTGGCACCACCCTTCTCCTGCTCCCTGACTCTGTTGTCTCCGCCTACTACAAAAAGGTTACTGGCGCCAAGAACAGTCAGACTGAGGGTGGCTATGTCTTCCCTTGCTCTGCTGATCTGCCTGACTTCACTGTCACCATTGGTGACTACGATGCAGTTGTTCCCGGAAAGCACATCAATTACGCCCCCGTCAGCCCTGGCGGCTCCTCCTGCTTTGGTGGTATCCAGGGCAACTCTGGCCTTGGCTTCTCCATCTTCGGTGATATCTTCCTCAAGAGCCAGTACGTCGTTTTCGACTCCGAGGGACCTCGTCTTGGCTTCGCCGCTCAGGCATAAATCTCTCAATGAGATGGTACCCATGGGAAATCAGTGATTCCTATGATGAATCTTGTACAGACAGTGAAAGAGCGATGCGATACATGGATGATGGATATGTTGGGATTTCGATCAGCAAGTCGACATAGTGGATTTTGGCCCTTGGATTTAGTTGAGCTTGTTACATATCAATATAATGGGCGTGCATATATGAAGTGAGATATGAAAAAGAGTGTAGAGCTTTAAAGAGGTAGATCTTGTAGTGCAATTAGCGTCAGGATATTTGTGGAGGAGCCAATGCCGAGCCTTGAAATGGGCGGAGCATCCCTCCAGATTTCCACCTTAATTCTTCAATGTTCTTTAGATTGTCTCCTTTTTCCTTTAGATTGTCACTTTTTCTTTTTTCTTATTTTTTTTTCTTATAGAGGGTTGGACAAAACAAAAAAATATTACTCGTCTCGTGCCCCCCTAAATCTCACACCGCCGTCGTTATTTCTCCAATTCCCGCCCCCCGACATTAATCGCCCCCCGGTCCTTGGACTCGCAACGTCTGTACGCGATCAAAGTCAAGAATGGAAGTCTAAACAGTGAAGGGTCTTGTGTGACACGGGTGCATCGGTGGAAATCGCGCGGTATATGAACTGTTTCAGGGACGGCGATTCAAGGCCGTTCATATTCGAGGCCGATCATGGAAAATGACTTCCACTTGCTTCCCCGCCAGATCTGGGCGAATCCAACACCGACTACGACGAAGACTTATTCACCCGGCTGTACGCCTGTCGTATTGCCCAGTGATGGTATGTGGTCTCCCTTTTCCCTCGACAACTTGGTCGTTGGGCCGCAGGCTGCAGGCCGCCGGTCGCAGACTTGGTGTCGCCTCCTAGGACCGTGTCTAATTGCGAGTTGACAATTCTTTATAGGACTCGTATATTTTAACAACTCATATGCTATTACTCTCACCGAAAACGCCATCTTCGAACCTGTCTGTACAGGTTCCCCAACCGACGAGGTTCATATCTCCGCCGTCCTCGATACCCGCGATCCATTCTATTCCTCCGTTACCCCACAGCTATATGCCATCGGCTGCGCGACTGTCGTTAGCTATCTCCTCGTCATCATCCTTCTCATCACACCGCGAACATTCTACGTCGGCGGCCCCGGTGGCGGCGCCAATTTCCTCGGCCGCCATGGGATGATTAGCGGCTCATATAGCGGGAACTCGTCAGTTGTCGGAGTCGGTGGACGACCATGGCTGCAGAAGGTGGCTGCGATTTTGGTTGCGATCTCGTTGACTATCGCCACGGTCGATTCCTTCCGAGTCGCTGAGCGGCAGTATGAGTATGGGTATTCCGATGCAGAGGCGCTTTCCCAGGAGGTTATTGACGGAATGGAAATTCGCATCGTGCGCGTCATATCGAGCACGTTTCTGTGGCTTGCGCAGGTCCAGACGTTGATTCGATTGTTCCCGCGACATAAGGAAAAAGTTATGATCAAATGGGCTGGATTTGCGTTGATTGTGCTGGATACGACCTTTAGTATTTTGAATAATTTTTGGGCGACGAGCTCTCCGACACGACCCAGGCTATACGAGGATGCCATTCCTGCTTTGAGTTACTTGTTCGAGTTGTCGCTTAACCTTCTCTATGCCGCTTGGGTGATCTTCTACTCGATATCTAAGCACCGATACGCGTTTTTTCACCCCAAGATGCGGAATATCTGCTTGGTGGCTCTTCTTTCACTATGTGCCATTTTGATACCCGTCGTCTTTTTTGTTTTGGATATTGCCAAGCCGGAAATTGCTGGCTGGGGTACCTATATTCGATGGGTTGGTTCTGCCGCGGCCAGTGTGGTGGTTTGGGAGTGGGTGGAACGCATTGAAGCGCTGGAACGAGACGAGACCAAAGACGGAATTCTCGGGCGAGAGGTTTTCGACGGCGATGAAATGCTTGAAGTCACTCCTTCTGAGGAAGTTGACTGGCCACGTTTCACGGGCCAAGGACACGACCAAGGTGGGGGTAATGGTGCATCGTCTGGATGGGGCGGCGTGATGGGTTTGGCCCATCGACCTCTACGAGCCCGGGCTGGATTTCCTCGCGTTAATCGAAATAAAAGAGCTGCACCACCACCACACAACCACGCTGCTACGTCGGCCCCCCGGGACCCAAACAATAACCGGCCTACTCCACCTCCAGCGGTGATCACACCGATCAGCCGTGCGGATACTACTAGTGCAACAAGCACAGTGTACAATGTCCGGTACCATTCAGTGGCTAGTCCTACACCTCCTGCCGCAATGCCAAATATGCACGAAGAGGAGGAATTGGATGAAGATAAGGAACTGGAAGGCATGGAGCCGCATACTCCCAATCCAAATGGTCATCCTCTTTCTGCTCAAAACACTCGAGAACAGTCACCGCAGATTGTCCAAGCCGATCCGCGATGGCATGTTCTCCTGCACCCATTCAAGAGGCGACGTGCATCTCTACCGAAAGAAGTGGCATCTGCACAAGCCGGAGAAGAATTCTCAGAACACAGAGCATCTGCAGCAGCAGAAGAGGCCGAGGCAGAAGCAAATGCTGCCCGGTCTCGAGCCGATCACTTCTTTTCTCTCCATCGGAAAGCCCGACTAGGCACCGGACCACAAAATGCCGACGGCTCACTACCAGTCACTGTTATTCCAGCGCGTCGTCGCGGCCAACACACATGGTCACCACAAAATCGACTGCTGGAGGACACCCGGCCACCTGGAGAGAGTCGACCAGTCCAACCCACTCAACATCACGAGACACCCTCCAATCGTCCCAACTTACCTGTGCGGGTGATTCCTTCGCGACCACAAGCGTCTGCTCCATGGACAGAAGCAGACGTAGAGCGAGGAGGTGGAGACTATGTCCTACATTATGATCCGGAAGCTGCGGCGCTGATCAACGAGGACATCAGCCATTTGGATCGCAATGATCGCAATGATCATGTCACAGATTACGATCAACAAAGTTGGACAGATACGACATACTCGGAAGAAAGAAACGATGTGTCAGCGGAACAGACAAGCCGTAGGCCACCCGATGCCGAAATCCCACCCTGAGCACGGACCTTACAACGAACAGCATGGCTCTTCATAAAACGCCACTTTTAGGCATAACGTGTGGGAGATGCCCCATATTCGGACATGGCTGATTGAGGCTGAGCATATCAACCCCTGACAGACAGTCATTTTTGATCATTTTTGGTCATTTTCATTTTCATTGGTATGGAGTATATGGATTTGATATTATTTGGAAAGGTGTTGGATTTCAACATCTTAGAAAGATACCCATCATAATTTTGAGATTGAATATAATGTTGCATATTACATGCATATTCTAAGGACGATATACTCTATAACTATAGTCTATAACTAACTAGTTATAGTCTATAGTTATAACTTTTTATGGTGTGCCTTAGTACTTTTAGGTGAGCCCTTAGTGGCTTTGGCTTACCTACGAGGCTTACAAAAGTGGAGACGAAATTTCACTCGGAAACTCACGATCCCGGTGCCTTTTCCCCCTCCCATATTCTTTGTATCCTTATGTGACACTTCCATTAGAAGTCGCATCATGGCGACTGTCAATAGAAATATGTTCGGGGCGAGCATAACTGAACCACCTAGAGGTGCTCAGTTGATGGCTCTGCCGTTGAATCTCATCGCGGAGATTGTGTCATATGTGAGAGGGAGCTCCGCACATCACATTTCCACCTATCTAACCATGTTGTAGGTCGACGACACAGGCGACCTCGCTCGGCTATGTCGGACATGTCGGGTCCTCAACTATATGGCGTTGCCGCAGCTATACCGGAGCCTAACGCTGACCTCCTACGACAAGATTCGCTATCGCGACGAACAACCAGAAGGAATGGGGAGCGCCAGTCCCTTCACGATGGGATTGAATGCGATTATTACACGATCTTATTCGACCCTGGTACGATCAATGACACTACGCGGGGAATGGAAGGACCATGAGCTGGAGGAGCATGCCCGAGTCGGTCGTGTGCCCGACGCATCGATGTTGTTGAACATCGCCGCCCGCGCTGCGATCGATCGCATGAGTAATCTGGAAAGCTTTCATTGGGAACTGAACACCAAAATGCTCGACACGGTTTTTACAGGCTTGACACAGCTGCCGAAGCTCACATCCCTGACGATACGGTTTCCGTCTAGTCGTCATCCACAGCCCACTTTCGTGATTCCGGGAATGCCCCATTTGCGATGTCTGAAAATCACCGATATAGACCCGCTTTGCTACCCGGATGATATTGCGACTCTTCTTTGTAATAGTAGGAAACTGCGCGAGTTGAAATTACATTGGTCGCCACGGATGCGAGATGCACACGAGCCTAGCATCTCTCTGCATGATTACTTCCGCAAGCTGATCGCAAGCAAGCAGCCCCTCGCGGTTAAGAAGATATCGTTCCAGAATCTATATGCCTTCCACACTGAAGATTTCAGCTTCGCTTTTGATCCGACTACCGTCGAAGATATCACATTCCTCAGTGGTGTTGAGGGCTCTAGTCTGGTCAACACATTTATCGAGAGCAGCTGGCCGACAAACCCGCCCCATGTCAAGTTCCGCATGAAATCCGTTCGGGTGGATGCAGTGTCAAAACGGAGCTCGGAGTTCATCGGGAACCTCTCTGGACTCCAGCGCCTATACTTTGTCAATGTCACATCGGAATCAAGCGACCTGCCCAATTGCCCACGACCCGGTGGAGGCGCGGTCTCATCGGCCCTCACGCCCCCAACATCTGAACACCATTTGTCTGGTGTGCCCAGTGGAAACGCAACCAACTCCCCTATCACTTCTTCTTCTCCGGCTAGCAATCTCAACGCTATAGCTAACGTACGAGACCTCTACCTATCACACATTACCACAAATCATGGCGCGACATTGCGCCACCTCCTTCTCCCATCCAAATGGCCTCTCTCCACCGGGATGATCGCGCGACTCGTCCACAGTTGTCCGAACTTGGAACAGCTCGCCCTCGCCACCGAGTTTTCCAGCATGGAATCACTGGGTCTACTAATACCCTTCCTCCGGAAATTGAAAGCAATCCGACTTCTCATACCCTCATCTTCTGGACAGTCTTCAAATGGACCTCCGAGCTCTGCACTGAACCTATCCACACCTTCACGAGGAACATCAATGCCTGATGTAACCAAAACGATGCAAGAGACACTCGCGAATGCGAAGACTCTCGCAGAAGTGGTAGACGTCGACGACTCGATCCTGACCGAAATGTTAAGTTACGACCTCGGCAACAAACAAGTCTACGGAAACGTGAAGCTCATCAGCATGGGCTGGAAAGCCTGGGAACTACAAGACTTCTACAAAGACCCCATCCCGCCCGGGACTAATAAAGAATTCCCATCACCAGCAAATGACGATAATGCATCCCCGGAGACAACAACGTATAGCCCCGCTCCCACGCAAGGTCCCAACGGCGGTGGACTCAGCGCTCCATACCAGCCTGCCGTCGCCCATAAGTCACCCGATACACAGACAACACATATATCTTCTTGGTCGAATCCACTTGGCACACGACAGGGCACCATACCGCCATCAACATTGGGAAAACGGTCACGCGATCGAGATGAGAGCGAAACTCCTAGACCCCCCAACAGGGGGTATGTCGACAGACGCGAAGACAGTGAGTATGTTGCGAATTTCCACCCTGTATGCTACCCGTACACTTTAACCGATGATGGGTTCGTGTGGAGACGGCGTGTGCGAAGGGTGGGATGGGAGGTTCTGCAGAATTGGGAGGTGTGGGCGTTGGATGCGCAGGAGATTTGAGATGGATGTCATTTTGCATTCTCGCGTCACGCTACAAAGGAGTTTGGCATACCAATGAGCGGTGTTGGCTTTTTACCTCAAGGGTCTGAGGTTTCGGGGGCGCTTTTAGTTTAGAGTCAAAGCAGGTTATGTCCTGTACTCTCGGCGTTTGGGAAGTATATACTATACTACACTACATATGGGGATATCTCCTCTCTACGGGGTCTATGTCCCTCTTATTTTATAAATTGGACTTTGGTTACATATGCTAATGGTGGTCTGCCGTATTGGACAAATCATTGCGTGTTGATCATGCTGTGTATGTCCCAGTTTGGGTAAGGGGATCATTCCTCTAACGACGGATATCAAAAGGTTGGCCATATGTGCCTAAGCTAGAAGGCCTGAGTCTTTGGGTACTTGAGTGCACATCACCAAGTTCTACGAAAGAGGAGATACGAACTTCAAATTTCACTTTTGTTATCTGACTTTGACATTTTGCCATATTAGGCCATAGTATCCTAATCCTAAGTAGGGTCAGAAGAAGGCCAGTGGATAATCATACATGTACACGAGCTATCCTTCCCGCTGGAAATCCTGGAAGCCCATGCATCATTTTAAAACAAACGCTGTTGTGGACGGAGCTACCAGCTCCGCCTGAATCATCACGCAAATTGAAAACGCCTCTGATGACAATGTAAAATCGTGGTAATTCATATGAGTAGAAAAGGGTCGCTGTGTTTAGGAAAGCAAGGGCTGGTACTTCAATGGCACAACCCATTTGTTCCCGAAATCAATTCCATGGCGACGGCGGGTCCCGTACTTTCGCCAGACGATCTGAGGGATTCCGATGTCGGCAACTGCCAGATTCCAGGACAGTCTTTCGCCAGACAGCAGAGCATTCAGCACACCGGTCTTGGGAGCTCCGAGGCACACCACAGATGTGGCATTGACACAAAGCCGGCCACCTTCAACCAGAGTAACCTCGCCTATGGAGTTCGTGGTATTAGTCACACCAGTTCGGAGTTGTTTTCGTAAGTACTTACCAGTAGAAGCATTAAGTCCAGAGGGGACATCCACAGACAAAACATCGACATTGCTGCGGTTCATCCACGAAATCATCTCGAATGCCACACCTTGGTCGTCGGTTCGAAGGTCGTCAAAGGATAGATGCATGCCAAACAAGGCGTCAATGATCAAGTCGGGGCCCAGGTCCGAGGTGGCCAAACGAGCGGATAGTTCTTCCCATTTAAGCACGCGTCCCCCAACCTTACGGAAAATATCAAGTTGCTTGCGGCAGTTCTCCAGCAATTCAGCTTCGTGTTCAAGCCCGAGCAAACAGACTGTAACCCGGTGACCCCGGTTACGGAGATGGCGAGCAGCAGCAATAGCCCTTGCCCCAGTACGGTGGTTGCCAGTAAGGATAAGCATAGTGGGCGCAGCAGCATCGTTGGACAGAAGAGCCACAGCGGCCTCTGCTATTCCCCGACCTGCATTCTCTGTAATGATCTCATCGGCCAATCCAAACTCGGCGACCGAAATTTGCTCGATCTCCAGAGTCTGCAAGGGGCTCACCGTGGGACAGCTGCGATTGGTGGTTGTGAGCCGGAGAGATCCAGCACCAGAAACATTAGGAGCAATCATAGGCGACACTGACGATCGGGTTGGCCGAGGGCTGGTTGTACGAGAAATGTTGACGTGAAGCTGACTGCGACCAAGCGCACTGAGCTGTGGCACCATTGGCGGGGCCTGTATCGCGCTGTCTTTGCGGGGAGGCTGAGCATGTGTAGGCGCTCTTGACCGCTCGCGTCCAGAGAGGGTATCGCTACCCAGTTTGATCTCACTAATTCCTTCGATATCATCCCCGGTGTCGCTGTTCTGTGGGCTATCGAGTACATTCTCCGTCCAGTGTAGGTTTTTTCCGCCGTTGGAGCCCGGCTTGACCTTGCGGTTGAAGCTCACCAAGCGCTCCTCGTCTGCGGTAGTGTCGTCGTTTCGAATTTGTTCAAATACAGTCCGCTTGTCAAATTTGGACAGGTTGCTTTCAAAGTCGAATTCGCCCAGCTCTTGAATATCAGTAGCATCTTCGGTTGCCCAACCACTTGGATCCTCCGCATAACGGCGTGACTTCTTTTTGCGAAGTTTAGTTCCAGACCGGTTCATAGCTTCAGGTGAATCCTGGAATGCAGGGGCAGCTGGTTCCACAAATGCAGTCTGGCGCCAGCCCTTGCTCTTTGGGTTGGTGCTTGCGGCGGCGCCATGTTTAGCGCCATGTTTAGCGACATATCCTCTCTCTTCCCGTTCATTTTCTTGGTTGCCACGTCGATTCCGCTTTGGTGTCTGCTTTGAGGGTGACAGTTCCTGCGGGCTCTGGAGTAATTTCTTGTGGGAGGTCCCTTGTATTCCAGTATTGTCGCTATCTGCATTCAATTCCAGGCTGCTAAATGGCTCAATCAAAGAGGCAGAGACTGCCCCAGGGATTTGGTTGGCGGGGACAGCTGTCGAAACATTTCCGTCAAACGGTTTAGATACGAGAGGAGCTTTTGAAAAACTCAGAATAGCCGGGTCCGAAAATTGTTGCTGTGTTGGAGTAGATTGAGTGGGAGCTGAGGGTAAAGGCATTGTTCCATAAGGTTGAAGCTGGGGGTTAGGTTGATGTTGAGGTAGTTGCTGACGCTGCGGAGGAGCCTGGGTATTGGCTTCAAGAGAGAGGTCGGTGATAGCAGAGGCATCAATAGAATATTGAGGCAAGCGTTGACCATTCCAGAGAAAAGTGACTAGATATCAAAGGATTAATGATTATGACATGTATATATTGAACTCATTCAAAGCTCACCATCCTGGAGGAGCAAGCGCTGGCCGAACACATTGGCGACCTGGCCCACCAGCCTTCCACCCTGTGGCTCTCTCAATGTCAACAGCACATTGTAGCCAATAAATTCGGAAGCCATGATGATTGTGAGCTTTGTAGTCCAGCTAAACAACCATCAAGCGTGCAATTGTATTGGCTTTGCAAGCGCGTCAAACTTCGGATGATCCTACAGAGTTGGGACGAAAGAGCCGTGAGACAATCGGATAAAATGACACGTGATTCTAACTTATCTGATAATCGATAAGCGATAAACCGTCAAACCTCGGAAGGTTCGAGGTTTCGAAGGTTGTTAGGTGGGTACATGATATACATCTAACTATGGATGTAGTTTTGAAGTAATTGCATAGTTACATGTATTATTGATGATAAAATTGCATTACCGATAAGTAGTCAGACGCCTTGGATATACATGTCATTTCTGACCTGGGAAATGAAAAGAAACCTCATATATGAATCAAAAGTCATCATCATCAAAGTCATCTGGGTTCAACGCACCTGACGACTTGGACTTGTTGACCTCTGAGATTGTGATGAGGTTGGAGTAGAATTCCACCACTTTTGGATGAACCATCACCTTGCGAGGCTCGAATCGAGTAACCTGCAGTCCCTCCTGTGACACCGCTCGACTCAGTGCAACATACGCCTGGCCCTTTTCAAACACTCGGCCCAGATCAACCTTCACACGTTGAAGAGTCTGGCCCTGAGCCTTGTGGATTGACAGAGCCCACGCCAATATCAACGGAACTTGTTGACGCTGGGCTTGCACTTCTCCATTGGGAAGCTCAATCTTCCACGTCTCCGGTTGACACAATAAGTGTCGTTCTGACCCATCAGGCTGAAGGAAAGATACTAGCGGCCATTTCCGAGCCATTGAGGCTGGGCCCTCTTTGTAGCCCAAAGGTTTGAGCTTTTTCCGAGCTCGATGAGCCCGCTCATCATCACTTGCAGTTGCGTCGTCAGTGAAATTTTTGTCGTTTTCCTTGTAGGAATCAAAGTAATCTTCACTCATGAAGGCTACCACTTTTCCAATCGAACCATTGACAAGCGAATCCTCCATATTCTTAATGAGCATCACTTGGGCGCCCTTCTTCAACTGAATCATGGGAGGGGCCATGCAGTTTGCCAGCAGTCTCTCGCGATGCTGAGGGTCCTGGATTGTCCCAGAATCCACTGCGTTGAACCTCATAATCTCGCCAGAAAGTCTCCCCATCCGTGCAGAGTTGGCACCTTCCACTTCGGCGCGCGTTGGGAACCTATCAAGAGTCAGCTTTAGCACAGTATAAATCATATAGTAAAACATACAGTTCTGTTGCTTCGATCTGATCTTTGACATCAAGGGGGCGAGAGAGCCTTCTGAAGGCCTCAATCGTGCGAGGGGTAATTTTCCCCAGTCGCATTTCATTCAGCATATCAGCAAACTCCGGATCTCGTTGACGGAAGATGTTGGTTAAAAGAATGGTATGTTGGATACAAGTTGTCCAGGAAGCAGCTGCAAATGCAAATTTTGCCTCCCGATTGCTTCCGTCTGGGACAGGAGGTAGTTGGAAGAAGTCGCCTGTTACAACAAGCTGGATTCCTCCAAAGGGACGACCATTGTTGCGAATTCGTCGGGCAATCTCTTCGAGCTTATCAAATAGATCCCCGTCTACCATGGAGACTTCATCAACAACAAGCACTTTGGTACGCAGCCAGCGATTTCGAGCTTTCTGGTTTTTCTTAATCTGGGGGATTGTTAGTATCAGAAATTCCTGGGTGAGTAATGAAAACCTTGCCTTTTTCACTAGTTCGGGCACTGGCTCTTTGCCTAGACCAATTCCGGCAAAACTGTGGAGAGTCACACCCCCGATATTGCAAGCCGCAAGACCTGTTGATGCTGTGACTGCAATTCGATCGGGTTCTTTGCGATATTTGTTGCGCAGCTTCGCAATAATTTCCCTCATAAGTACTGATTTTCCCGTTCCTGCAGAACCGGTAAAGAACATGCTCTTTCCGCGGTCGACAACAGCGTCAAGAACAGCTCTTTGCTCGTCACTCAAGAAAACAGAGGCAATCTTGGGATTGTCCTTTGTTTTCGAATTCCCGTCGGTTTTTTGGGTCTTTTTGTATTCTTGTCGCAACTCTTTCTGTTCCGCCTTGATGGTGCTCTCGGACTTGTTCCATGGTTCTGCGGGTCTTGAACGCTTGGGAGTCACAAAGCTCTTTTTCTTGTCTTCGCGGGGTTCCTCTTCTTCTTTAGTCCACGGAAGCGTGCGAGGTTTCTTGACAGGCGGTTGGAAATGGGAGGGCGGCGATGATGACCACGGTAACTGCATGCTGCTGGGAGGGGCTGCTGCTTCTTGGGATATGGATGGAAGATCGGGGTAATTAACGTCTGTTGGATTTTCGTTGCCATAAAAAGACTGGCCAATCCTTGATGTAGTGTCCAAGCTTGGGTATGTGACTGTCTTAGAGGTGGCGGAGCCAGAAACGCTCGGCGCAATCAGTGGCTGTGGCTCATCGAGGTCCAGATCATCATCGAAGTCATTTTCATCGAAATATACCGCGTTATGAAGGGACCCCAACGAGGATTCGGCGACTTCGACTTTTCGTTTGACAGCACCAGGTTGTGTTTGTGACTTCGAAGGAACCATTGAATTGGCACGCAATAAGTCGGTCTGGTGAAGAGGTTTCGTGCCACTACCTGGGTGGTCTTGGAGAGCTTTCTTGAACATTTTCTCGGGGGCTCCGGTGGGTCGGGATGAGGATGAATACGCAAATGAACTCGGTAGTCTCTTTGGGCAAGTCAAAGAGAGCGATCCAATTATGTGTATGCCCCGCGCTCTGAATCTGGCAAAATGCATAAAATGAAATGCAGAATGCAACAATGAGGTCGCGCCAGACAATTCCGATAGGGACGCAGATCGATTTTCCGCAACGCGTTGCAGACGCGATTATCAACACGTGATAAACCACTGATAAGGATATCAGCTCCACCGAGGTCTAGGTCCAAACAACATTGAATAGTACGAATTTATCTCACTAGGCTTGTATTTATTGCATCTTTGGAGATACTATATCCCTTTATTGGGATTATACGGTATTCAAGAGGTCAAAAGAAGTAAGCTTTTGTTGGTAAATAACGACTATACTATGACAAGTTGTCCGAAATATATACTTCGGATTAATTATTCAATCTGCACAACACATTGATCCAGAACAACACTAAACCGCATTTTATTACATTTTAACATTCAATTAGACACAGCAAAGTAGACTATCATTGTAGTCAAGTGCAATTTGTGTACCTGCATTCAAGTACATCCAAGAACATTCGAGCGGACATGATATCACGTGATCGGTAATTACCGCAAAACACGCGGAACGAGAACGCAGAATCCAGACATTATCAAACACCAGTCGTGAGAGTATCTTGCCAATCACACCATATCGAAGCAGATTGGACTCTGTGACCATGAGGAATGGCAGGGATGGCAGTCTCGAGTACGTGCAGCGGCCTTTTCTTTCGAATTCGAGCACGATTGCTAACAAGTCATGTTGTAGACAAAGACTACCCTCTGACGGGTGTAGTGATCTGCTTTACATCTGTACAAATTGAGAAGAGAGTATGTGTCCGATAGAGGTTTAGTGACGTGTGAAGCTCCAAGCAGAGGCTGACCTGTATTCCCGTTGCACAGACTCCATTGACTCAAATGGCGGAACAAATGGGCGCGATGCACAGTATCCATCTTACTTCGGACGTAACCCATTTGCTTGTGGGTGACACGAATAGCGACAAGTACAAATTCGTTGCAAGGGAACGGAATGATGTGGTGGCAATGAATCCAGAATGGATCGAGGCCGTACGACACACATGGACGCAGGGAGAGGACACAGACATACAGGCGCTGGAGAAACAATACAGACTGTCAACATTGCATGGCCTCAAGATCTGCATCACTGGGTTCTCGGACCGTGAGTTGGCTGGTTTTCCACAATTGAGTATGGAGCAACACTAACAAATGCGCCGCAGTTCCTTTCCGAGCCTACATGCAGAAGACAACCGAGGAGAACGGGGCCGAATATCGGAAAGACTTGACCAAAACTGTAACACATCTTATTGCGCGCAACTCGGACGGTGAAAAATACAAATTCGCGACACAATGGAATATCAAAGTTGTTTCGGTAAAATGGTTTACGGACAGCATCGAGCGTGGAATGATCCTGGATGAGCAGAAATATCACCCGCTGGTGCCACCTGCAGAACAAGGTGTCGGGGCATGGAATCGATCCTCGCCATCAGAGAGGGAGCCTTCTCGAAGGGACAGCACTACAAAGGAGAACTCTCTAAACCCACGACCTCGAAAACTACGCAGGATTGCAAGTACCAAGCTGGTAGATCAAAATGAAAGCATATGGGGGGATATTGTCGGAACAGGATTCGATAATAACGAGACGACTGGACCCCAAAAGAACCCACAAGCACAAGGACCACCCGAAGCCTCGAAGCCTGTCATACAGGCGTATCAGTCATTCGCCAGCGAGACTACATTTTCTGAAAGCCAGTCTCGTCTTCCACTGCCGGCTGATCCACCAAAAGACAATGGATTTTTGTACATGACTTATTTCTTCATTAATGGATTCTCTTCCAAGCAGGTTTGTGCTCATGCTCTTGCCCACATTTTCCTGAAACTAATGGACCTTATAGACTAAAGTTCTCTGTGAGCATCTCACCTATAACGGAGCTCAGTTGGTGAAGTCATTGAATGAGTTCGCTAGTCCTGCTATTCCCAAAACAGGGCATGGGCTGTTCATCATGGTGCCGTATCAGACTCCCAGGTCAGCGATTCCGTCAACAGATGAAATGGCCTTTGAATGCGAGGTCGTGACGGAGATGTGGCTAGAAAGATGCATTGATGCTCGAGCTTTTGTCCCACCAGAGTCTCATGTGGCGAGCACTCCATTCCCTAAGTTCCCTATACCAGGTGAGATCCGACCGAATGCAAGATTAAAACATGCTCTAATGACATTAGGTTTTCCGGAATTGCGGATTTGTTCCACCGGCTTTGGACGTATCGATCTTTTACACCTACGGAAACTGGTAGAGTTGATGGGCGCCACATATGGGGAATTACTAACGCAGAAAGCATCCGTTCTGATTTGCAATGACCCCAAAACAGCCAGTGTGGACAAATTGCGGCATACTACCGAGTGGGGGGTTCCAGCAGTGTCTGCTGACTGGCTCTGGATATCTATTCAAACTGGCCAAAAGAAGCCATTCGAGCCATACATTGTCCGACGACAATTACCCCAAAATGCTAGCAGTACAGATAAACTAGGTTCTTTATCTGCTAAGAGAAAGCAATCTGACAGACATGTTGATGAATGGAAAGCGAATTCCCCTTACAACATCTCCACCGAGTCCACGAATGGTGGTAGGAGCGAGAAGCGAAGTTTAGGGAACATCGGCGCAAGTCGAACAATAGCCATAGTCGGCGACGGCTTTGAGCTCGATGCACCAAAACCCTCGGTTCCAGAGTCTCGATCTCCAAGCCCGGCCAGGATACCAGACAAACAAACCCCAGAGGAACCGAATGCCAAACAGCCCACGCCAAGCACCGACTCGGCACCACCCAGTGGCCCATCCGTACTGGATACCGCTCTGAGCGGGCTCCTCCAGCAAGCCCGCGCTGCTAAGTCACGACAGCAGGCCGAGAGCACTACGACCAATGATGATGGAAATCCACCCCGACGAAAGCGTAAGCCGCTCCTTGGCCGGGCCCCATCCCACTCTTCAACCCGAATGCTGGAAGGCCCGTGTCCCGTCTCACGTGCCAGCTCGATCGACACACTCAACGACGATGGCCTCGGCAGCGCCTTGGAAAGTGCTCGCCCGACTAGAGACAACTCCATATCCCGTAGCAACAGCCGTGCCGAACAGAGTCTGTCATCAATGCTCAGCGGTGGGAAATTTGATTTCCTGAATGATAAACTCCCGCCTCATGCCGAGGACGAAGATGAGGAGAATCAGGCACCGCAGATGACGCAGCTGGACTATGAAGATCCCGATGCGGCTGCCATGAGGGCAGAGCTTCTGAGGGATGCTGGGAAGTTGTCTGGTAAGACAATGAAGACCGATAGCTCGGGCTTGCTTGTTGGCGAAGTGCGGGAGCTGGAGGATATTGGGTGGGGGTCTGGGCGGAGGACGAGGAAGCAGCCTCTTAAAATGGATGATGGATGATTTTTGCATGGACGTCTTGGTTTTTGCTTTTCTTTTTTCATCGGCGAAGGCATAGCATTGCATTGCGAATGGCGCCCTCTTTGGTCTATCTATTGTTTTAAAAGATCGATATCTAATTGTTGTCAATGATAATCTTATTCGCTTCAATATCAAGCAAGCTACATGTCCTCAGGTCTACGATGGCAGTGATAAGTGACGAATTGTCTCGAGAAGCCGAGTGGAAGCTGCATTCTGATACTCGACATTTTAGAGACAAAAAGAAGGACGAGGGAAACCCGCGATCTTGAGGTCACTAGCGAGAGAAAGTTTGAACTGGATGCATTCTTAATTCAAGGGGGAATCTTGGGTAATTAGGCTCCCTCTGGTGCACGCCATCACGCCATGAAATACAATGAAAGCCAGCGAGGCAAAAGAGCCCCGGGCAGAAATGACCGTAAAGCCGACGTGAAGGAACATCATAGGAAGAGTTTAGTAGAATGTAGAGAATGGACAAGAGAAAGATGTAAACTGTACAAGTTAGGAGGCAAAGAAAATGAGCGAAAAAGAGACATCGTAGGAATCATGAGTGGTTGTACAAAGGTGAACTGAACATAGGCTTATGCTTGCATTTCCGCAGCCATTCCGCCAGGCAAGGGAGCATCGAGATCCAGATTCTCGATAGAACGGCGGTTCTCGCTGCTGTCCCGGAACAGGTTGGAGAAATACTTGGTGGCAACATCGCTCTCCTGCTTGATTTTGGTGACCTCTTGCTTGCGTCTGCCGAGATCCTCAATATCCTGAGAAAGACAGGTCTGGAGATTGCTGGCAGGCATGCGCAGCATGCGGCGAACTTCAGTTGAGATTCGATTGGCATTCGAGTGCACATAATCCATCTCAGAAAGAGTTGCGGCAATCTTCCGCGACAGGCGTGGGGGAAGGGTGGTCGGGATGGAGCTGAGCACATAAGCTGTGGTCAGGACAGCTTGGATAAAGTTAGTATATTGTTATTATTTGTGAGAACGAATGGGAAAAAAGACTCACCAGCAGCGAGGATGCTAGGGAAGAACAGCCGGCGCATGTTGTTCGGGCCAATGACCTTGACAGCACTTAAGGCACTATCTACCCAACTGAATCCGCCCAATGCCCTACCACCAAGTACAGTAACCGCAGTCATCGCAACGCCTGTTCCCGCCATCTTTTCTTGCCGTTCCCAGAGACCAGCAATATCGAAGAAGTCCCACAGCTCAACTTCAGTGTCGACTTGCCGGCCAAAGGTGTGGCGACGGCCACGGCGGAACATCGCATCCGCACGGAAGTTAAGTGGTGTGAATTTATCTTCACCAATGTGTAGAAGACCGATATTTTGGATGAAACCGACTCCTTGAACTGTCTTCTCCCGGGCGTAGTCCTCGCAGCCGGTGACAGACGAAGCAATCTGATCCAGCATTGCCAGCTTCAGTTCCTCGGCATACTGGAAAGCCGAAAAGAGACCAGGATATTCAACACCGAGGTCTGCATCAGAAACACGCGTTATTGTGTTAGTTAAGGTCGAACGAGTGTGGTTGTAGACATCATCGCATGAATCGTCGATAGCCCTGTTAACACCCTCTGCAAGCTCTCCCTTCTTTTTCTTGCCGTTCTCGAATGCCGGCACGATCTCTGCCAATTCATCGGTCACTCGCTTGAGCTCCGACTGTGCAACATCACGGTTGACTGTGGCAAGGGAGCCAAGGTCAGATAGGAGATTCAGAAGATAAGTTCTGGCAGGCGCAAGCTTGGATCGGGAGCGTTTTTCAAGGACGAAACGTCGCAAAGCTCCTTCGAGGTTCTCGAAGTCTTGGAGTTTCTCCCGCTCTTTGCCCTTGCCCTTATCCTTGGAGTTCTTATCGTCGTCGTCATCATGGGGGTCAGAGCCACCGCCGTCACCACCGCCGGAGCCAGACTGCGAGATAGCAGGTGCCACAGGTATAGCATTGCTTGAAACAAAATGAACTAATTCAGCGGCCTCCTTGTATGTGCGAGGGCTGAGTTTGCCGATTTGATCCAAGATCATGCGTTCGCAGCGCTGCTTGTCGCGAATTTGATCAAATCCGTTGACTACCATGAATATATATGCCTTCTCGTGCGCAGCATTCAGGATGAACTCCTTTGCAGACAGTGTGAAGTGATTTGCGGCGGAAACCACAAACACAACGACGTCGATCTCCTCCTGCCGAGCAAAGACAGCCGTGGTTTTCAACGAGTCCGAGTTTAAGCCGGGTGCATCGATCAAAGCGATGTCAACCACGCCATTGTTTAGAAGCGATTCGTCAATAGACCGTACATCATTCACGTAGACCTTGCACTGCATGTACTTTGTGTTCTCGATAACGATGTTTTCGAGCTCGCTGAGAGCATAGACATCAAAGGTGCTTTCATCATTGCGGTTGTATGGCGTATCTTTGTGAACGGCGTGGACTTCTTCAACGCTGCAGTTTTCGCGAGCATCGAGAACCTCACAGAAGATGCTTGTGCAAGGCTGCTGGTCCTCTGGCAACACCTTTCGGCGCAGGAGAGCATTGCAGAATGTCGATTTGCCTGCATTCAAATCTCCTGTAATCAGGACCTTACTTGAGGTATCCTCGATCCTGTCTCGCAGCGAGAGGAGATGTTTCATGCTTTGGCTGATCTTTCCATCCAACAGGGCAGCAACGGATGCCTTTTCCAAAGAATGCACTAGCTCTGCCTGCGAAAGAGCACCGAGCTTTAGATCCAATTTAAGAATAGAGAACTCTTGCGCAATCTGCGGGGTCATCAATCTAGGCTCTGTCGGGATGCGGCGTTGAGCCGAGGCACTGGATTCTGCCATTTCGTCGCTACCCATAGAGGTGGCTGCGCGCCTCAGCTCTGCTCGGGGTGGGGTGTTAGGTCTTGTGTCATTGTCTGCCAATTCTGACTGAGTTCGATGCAGTGATGGCCGGTCTGTGGGAGAAGAGGGCGTGCTCTGCACGGAGGGATAGTGGGCGGGCCATTGGCGGTTCATGTCCTGAAGCTCCTTCAGTGTATCGATGGTCCGGGAGATCGCACGAGCAAGTTTGGTTCGATTTGAGTTGCTGAAAATACTGTAAGCCTTGGACTTCTATGAACGCATTGTTTGCGGAGATGCGAGACATACTAGAGAAGTTGAGAGACATGACTGGCAACCACTTGCTTCTCATGCTCAGCTATATCCCAGGGTGAATTAGCTCGATTTTCTCCCCTTTGTATCACACCATCGCATGGCCGCCAGCCACCTACCTGCGGGATTCCATTCTCCAGGGCGCGTTGGAGTATGCACCGGAGTCGGCCTATCCTCCATCAACCCTGCACGCCAAGCAGAGTTCGCATCCTCCTCCGTATCAGCAATGCTGCCTCCATAGCCAGAATCTTGGTTTAGCGAAGTCATCAAGGCCGTGGCGCTATCTGAAGTCGAGCCGTTGCCCACAGTCATATAAGTCGGCGGGGGACGGAAAAAAGGATTCTTTTCGGGAAATTCTTCCTCGCCTGAGAACCTGGACGAGCCAGCTCTGGAAGACGAGCCTTCACCGGGGTGATATTCCTGACTCATGACGAATGAAAGACCTTAACGTTGGGGCGACATCCATCCAACAGAAGTTGTGTTTTTGGTTGTTTGGTTATGAGATGATCAATTTCTTGGAAGGTTAAGATGACGTCGGGCCAAAAGGGGTTTAGTGTTCATGTGACCCGGTATCATAGTAATGCGCCTGTAATATTACCATACCGCCATTGATGTCACTGTTTCTACTCAGGCTCCTACGTTGTACTTGAATTTACTTTTCATTTCGAACTAGCAAACCATTATCACCTACAATCATGAATGTAAGGCGCATACCAAACCTATGAATATGGAATTTTACTCACACGATGTGTCTCAGATCGTCGAGTGGGCTTTCGGAAAGCGCATGACCCCCGCGGAGCGTCTGCGTAAACACCAGCGTGCCTTGGACCGAACACAGCGAGAGCTTGATCGAGAGCGAGTTAAACTAGAGAACCAAGAGAAGAAGCTGGTACAAGACATCAAGAAGAGCGCCAAAAATGGACAAGTTGGAGCCTGCAAGATCCAGGCCAAGGACCTTGTTCGAACACGGAGGTCGGTTTCTCTTGATCGTTTACTGATCGCAGCAGCATTGGCTAATTGGATGGCGAAAACAGATACATTCAGAAGTTCTATCAAATGCGCACGCAATTACAGGCTATTTCCCTGCGCATCCAGGTACGCGCAAGCTGTCCTCCGCTACCCCTCTTAGTTTTACGATGCGCTGACTATTGCTGCTTCCAAGACCGTCCGAAGCAATGAGCAGATGATGCAGTCGATGAAAGGAGCCACAATGCTTCTGGGTAGTATGAACAGGCAGATGAATCTCCCAGCACTGCAACGAATCGCGATGGAATTTGAACGAGAAAATGACGTTATGGACCAACGGCAAGAGATGATGGATGATGCGATCGACGAGGCTACAGGAATGGAAGGAGAGGAAGAGGAAGGAGAAGATATCTTGAAGGAGGTCTTGGATGAAATAGGTGTCGATCTGAACCAGGCGGTTTGTTCCCCCGACCCCCAAATATCGGAAGGTGGGCCTTGCGGACTAACATATTCTATCTACAGCTTGGTGACACACCCGAACACATACAGAAAGCACCAGTGAATGAAACCCGAGTTGCGCAGGCCATTGGAGGGGGAGGAAATACGAGTGATGATGACCTCCAAGCAAGACTGGACAGCCTTCGGCGATGATTACGACTTTCTCTCTTATATGCCATTGATGACCGAGGTGATAATGCGACCTGCTGTGTTGAGTTATAATTGAGCTTACCTGCCTTGCTGTTATTATTGGCATACATTCCAAGATATTCCTGCTACCGACACACCAATCCATTTCTTTTTAACTCCTCGCATTCCCCTCAAACACGCTAAGGGCGTCTAGCCACGGACTAAATAGTTTTACATAGGACCACATTATACCTAGGTACCTATACGCTCGGCGACAAGAAAGTATTCTTACAGCAAAATCTTTAATTATTATCAAATTCCATTCATCTAATACCCTGATTGTATTTGGGCCGCCATCCTCGAAATATAAAATTAGAAGCCTTAAGGTGATGCCTCTTGGAGAGGTGGAACTTGCTCATATCCATTGTCATCTGATTCATCAGAATATGTAGAATAATAAGCAGAACTAGAAGAACCAGAAGAGGAGTCGGAGGAGTGAGAAGAATTGTATTCCGGGTTATTGAGGATGGGGAATGACATCTCTTGCTCCACTGATATACTTGGCCATGGGAAACCCCTTCGACCATCTGCACGGTTTTTGTCGTGAAATTCCTTGACAAAGGGTCTTTTTAAAGGGCGACCAGACTCGAGTTCTTCAGCAGACCAGCGAGAAAACCAAGGAAATGTCGATAACTCTTCTAATGACGGCCGCTCAGACTTCTCTCTAGACAATGTGGATTGTAACATATCCCTGCAGTCCTGCGAGAGTGATTCGCTGATTGATACATCCTCGTTGATCATTCTCTTGCGTCTGCGTTTGACCACTGGATAGAACGGGTCATTGTAAGGACCATTATACATAGCATGCCAGTCCAAACCTTTCGGTACTGGTTTAGGCTCATCCCAGGGCCAGAAGCCATGCAAAAACCCGTAAACGATCGTTGAATATTTCCACATGCAAATTTGCCGCTGGTCAACAGTCAAGTGAATATTTTCGATGCCGACATCATCGTGGGATGGATCCCTCCAACTATCGTACTTCTCCAGTTCGACAGCTCGCTCGGGCATCATCTGGTACTCTTGGTAGGGGATAAAATGGTCTATGTCGAATGCGTATGCATTAGTAAGCGAGAACTGGAGAATTCCAAGATCGATTAGTTGGACATTGAGGTTTTGGTCCATGAGGTAATTGGTCACTGAGATATCAGCATGGTAGACCCTCATATCAGCTAATTCTACCATAGCTTGGAGAAGCTGAGAAGCAACTTTACTACCTTCTATTTCCCCAAGTTGAGGTTCTTTGGATTCGGACATGAGATATTTGCCATCAAAAGCCGGAAACGGGGGATATCTCTTTCGGATGCGCGGCGGTATAGGCCCATTGGATTTGATCCTGTCAAACTGGCTTTCATCAATAATTGAAACGGCTTCATAGCTAGGATCGACGCAGGGAGTCATGAGAATTGCTGTTAGCATACCGTGAGTGTAGACCGAGTTGAGCCGCGGGAACCTTTTGCTCTCGTCGAGATAGATTAGAAGGAGTGCTTCTTCTGGCATATATCGTGTCTCCCCACTAGGCTCACGAAATTGTGTCATCTGAAATTCTACACCCGACAATCTGTCCATCAACTGTGTTGTGTGGACTTGAGATTTGATTGCGTATATTTCAAGGCCTTCCAGGGAAGCACCAGCAGCGCCTTTCTCGCGAGCAATAAATGTGGCACCAAATGCTGTGATCAGTTAGCAATGTATACATACAACGGACATTAGAGCAAGGGGATAGGATGGTCTTACTTCCTGCGCCTATGAATCCATATATCTGCACTCGCTTGAGAAGGTCTGGACAAAGGCATACCGCCTTGGCTGTGGTCTTCCCCTCGGCACTTAACCGGATGAAATCGTCATAAGAACCGCAGTAGTGTTTTTGAAACTCTTCACTGTCGCATCGGTGCCCTGAATCGTCCCGGCAATTACATCTCGAGAATTCCACGTTATTCCGTTTGGCAAACGCTACCCCTAGACGATCTCGAAGAACCTGACTTAGTTGGGGATACTTTCGGGACAATTCGCTTGAGGGTTCTAAGAGCTCTTCGGCATTGTAAGGGAAGCTAGTACTGTAGTCCTTGTTTTCGAATTCGCGGCCCTCCGGCAACTGATGGTTTAAGGTATTATTCCCCTTGATTGCGCCCAAATCTCTCCCTAGGAGGTAATCGAAAGCGTAAGGATCCCGTGGATCAATGCTCATCTGTTCAGGCATGGTATTTGGTTAAATCAGGATACCTAGGTAGAGAAAAGTGGTGTGTTAAGTATGCGAGGAAAGCTCAAGGAGCGAAGAAGGTCACTTAAGTACAGCGTTAAAAAAAATTCTATGTATTGTTCTCAGAATAAAGACTACAAATTTTCGAATGAAAGGAACCCCTCGAAACAATTTCCTTATGAATATGTCAAGAGTTAAATTTTTTTAGAACAATGAACAAAGAGCCTAGAGCCTAGCGGCTAGAGCTACCTAGAGCAGAATTACCAAAATTTCTCAGGGTCTTATATCAGGTGATTGCTTATAGATCTATAAATAAAATAATTCGCCCGGGCGACTCCCTAAGCTGAGATCTCCAAGTCCCGAGGTCAGATATGCGGCTGAATAACCTTGAAAGCTTGGAAGTTCGTGATGCGCCCCGTCCAGAGCCTCAAATTCAGCCTCATTGCACCCGGGTGAGAAATGAAAAACCAGGAGATCCATCGATGAAAAGTCAAGTATAGCAAATAAATTGCATAAATACTAGTAGCCCTTCTCCTCAAAGAATCATATTCTTTCACAAATAGCTGAATTTCCTTCCAAAGAAACAAAAATATCCTTCATGAACAATGCCAACCATTAACACCGACAATGCGATGCAAACCTCAAACGACACCCCAAACACAACCCCATTATCTCCACTCGTTCATTTGCAATATGTTCAGAGATACTCTGGCTCCCAGTCAGCGAGTCCAGTTTATGAGGGTTTTACCTTTTTCAAGGCTATGCCCAAACAAAGTGCAACCTGGACTTGCGTGAAACGGACAGTCATGAATCTGAATCAAGATGAATACTTCGAGATGGTTCAGAAGAGGGCAGATCGGAAGTCCCCAGTGCAGCAATATCGGAACCTATCCTCCGATACCTTGCGCGCTCATATAAATCAACTGATTGACGAGCAAAAAAACAATAATCCACTTGCTGAGTGGAGCTGTGTCTACATCAAAGAACACTCCAAGATATCCAAGGCCCGACAACCTCGTCGTAGTGACCATGAAACAGTCTCCATGGATGTCATCATCATGCAAAGGCCCATGAAGACCCAAGCATTTTCCAGAACCTTGCTGGGTGGCTCAGTGGCTATTGGGAAACCTCTTCCATCGGGTACAAACAGCCCACCTATGAGGTCTCATCACAGAGACCATCATCTGATGTCCAATCAAAATGGTAATATTTTGCGGCCTATACTGCACGATTTGCCTTCCCAATTGGCTCCAACAATGAATCATTTTGCACAGTTGGTTTCAACCTGGGCTGCCCACGAGGATCCAAATGGCCAGCAGTTTGAAGCCGCACATCCACATGATGAGACAAGTCATCCTGCAGGATCTCGGGACCAGTTGCGTGAATCCGCCCGGTCAACTGCAACGGTCAATAGGCCAGCAAGTCCAGCTTTCAGTGCCACAAACAGCAGCAACATGAGTCTTGAGGATAGTTCAGATTGTTCATCGGAAAGCAACAGCGACCCAGATGATGCATCTATGCTTTCTGACAAATCTGACGACACAACCGCAACAGACGACCTAGAAAGCATGGAAACTGAGACTGAGTGCCAAGAGCCACAGCCAAATCGGGCCTCTTTCCGATCGTATAATGCCAGTCCTTATCATCGCGAGTCGAGTTATGGGCCTCATTCCCGTCGAAAGTCCCAAAGCCGTGGCCTTGATAATTATGACCTCCGTGACCAAATTGAGGTACCTCCTGTCAAGGTTCTTGGCCCTAGACGGGCTGAACGGGCTCGGTCACGCTCTGCGCCTGGTAAAAGATTTCGAACACAGCTGACAAACGACAATGAGTTCCGAAGCCGAATGCTTGATCGCCGTGAAGAAAGTCTTGGACATCGGGAGAAATGGCTGAAGAGAACATTTTCTGGAGCGCGTCATCTTGAGCGTCGTCAACCAGTAAGGGATCCATCAGCAGTGTGTCGCTGTACCTGTCGTTGCGCTATCAAAGAGAAGAAGGAACCTAAGTGACTGATACTTTCTTTTACTTTGAATCTTTTTGGTTATGTGTGCTGGTTTCTCTTACCGCCAGAAGAACTGTTTTCAATTGCACCGTTGGTTTGGAATAGTCATATATAATTTATATAAACAGAATGGATGTGTTTTCAGATATTGTAATACTTGGTGTAAATCGCCAGCCCTGAAAGTGATAGTGCCCACGCCCCAGCTGGAGGTTCCGGGTTGAGTTCTAGAATGGAAAGTATATGTTGTATAGTTTTTACTGATCTTCTTTAATGCTATATTAAATTGCATATACTTCGAAGGCTATGAGTCATTAGCTCGACAATAACCTCATCCTTCAAAGTCAGTATGGCCGAGTGGTTAAGGCGCTAGACTTGGACATCAATTCAAGCTATCTATGTAGTTCATTCGTGATCCTAGTGCTGACATTTGTCTTTTTATGTGTTGGTCGGTCCAACACGACCGACCGTATTGGGCTAATCTTACTTTTTGCCGATCAAAGAAAGGTACATATGTTGAATAAAAACACATAACTAACTATGCTGTAGTTAGTTAACTATATCGTGACCACAATATTGAATATTGCATAGGAATATAGCTGGACCTCAAGAACGAAGTCTACTTGCTAATTGATAAACTCACTTCTTTTTGACGACAAACTCTTAGTTAATATATAAGAGTTAGAAATTAAAACCCCCTACTAAAAGATGATAGCAAAAACTTCCTCCCTACTATACCACTACAGAGTACTATAAGCACTGTGAATTAACCTACAACATACAGTAAGACCGTTATATCCAGGGATTCATACGATAATCCTAACCAGTTTGGATCAATTAAATGCATCGCTTGTTAACCACGCGACATTTCACAGATCTCAACCAATTGAAATATCTTACTGATCGATCTTAACCTCCCAGAAAGTGGCTCTACGACAGTACTTAATTAGCGATTAATACACATGAAAGGTTAGGACAAGCGAGGAAATTGACGATCCTAGGGGCTTTTTAAAAGTATAAATTTGTATGTAAACTAGAAATACTATAGTTATTATATATGTATACATTATATGGACCTATATTTAACGAATATTTCGCCGTGTTTCATTTAATTCGTTACAACATGGGTTTACTGTATAGTTTTAATGAAATATAGTTAGATAATGTGCTATATTTCAGAATCCATTTACAGTTATACAATAGTCTAGTGTTATTTTATACAGTGTGGAAAATGCAACATGGATCTCCAACTTCAGTCCAATTCATAATAATCAGACTCTTAATGCTAGAATTGTTGATGCTTAAATTAATTATCAGTGCTTAATTTAACACTTCAATTTAATGCAATGCTAGAAAATGCTAGAATTTGATACTTTTACGTGTATCACAGACTAAAACAGTGTAAGCACCCAGTCTATTACCCAATAAGAAGGCGGTATTTTTTTGCCCAAGATTGAGGTTATATTGAACTTAAAGGATATCTTTTCGCCCTTCGGGGCATATGGTCAAATGAAAATATACAGAGAAGATTAGTACGGCCCCTGCACTAAGGATGACGTATGAAATCAAAGAGAAGCCACCTATTTTTTTTTTTACTATACTATGGTATGGTATATAGGAACGCGCCGTCGCCGTTCGACTCTGCGCGCGTTGTGTGGTTTTTGGGAATTAAAATAGGGTATTGATATTCACCCCCCCCCCCCCCNTGGCTATTCTCATCTTCATGCCTTAAATCTAAGGCATCAACAGACCGCTTTCCTTACCGTTTTCCTCTTCAAGTCACCGCTTTCTCTAGTCAATTGTGGTAACACGAATGGTACCTCCGCTTACTATATAAACCCCTAGTAAAAATAAGTACCTCTTGTAAAAGAGTAAAGCTTTATGAAAATCAATTTCGATACTTCCGCTCCTTTATAATTCGTCTATCCTTCGCCTTTGCTACCCCTACTACTACTACGTTGCCGATGCCACTTTACTAAGGTAAACCTCCGTCGCCGAGGCTTATACTATTACCGAGTCTAACTCCGTTAGCGCCACTTAGCGCGGTGGCCGTACGGCGAAGACTCGTGGGGACCGGAATAACTCGTGGTCGTGGTACTAAGGTGCTAAGGTTAAAGCTGAGGCCGGAGGTACTATGGTAGTTTGATATAGAATAGGTAGTTATGTATGAGTAAAACCTTCAATTATGTAGGAAAAAGCTTTTTTTTCTGATTATAAAGATACATTTTTAACTATGTAAATCAATATTCCAAGTAGAAATTCAGCTGGCAGAAAATAATTCTGCTATAAAATCAGGCAGAATCAGACAGGGGGGGGGGATTAGAATAGCCAAAGGGGGGTGAATATATCAATACCCTAAAAATATTGACGTTTGGTTGCCCGTCGTTGACCGAGCAGCTCCCTCAGGTGTTTGCTTATTATAAAGGTCGTCTATTTAAGCTACACCTGCAGACTGTTGGAACACATGGAGATCTAGGGTTCAAACTTCACAATGTACCTACTAGGTAGATTAAATTGTCCCTCTCCCCCCTTCAGCTCTCTATATTATGCCCCCTCTTAATACACCCAGAGAACACCATTTTCCCCAGATTTTTTAATATCACGCCTCTGATACTTGGACTGTAACCCCGCCAGAGGCTTGTCGTTGATTTCCCACATCACGCTTCTTACATGCTTCTTATATACATAGATAGTTCAGATCGTCTACTGTCCACTCGGAACCAACCGATTCCTCATTTGCGCTTTCTTGGGGCATCAAACCTTGACTACAAGCAGACAAATTCTTCTGCAGTGTCAGATCGAGCTCAGAGGAAGGTATATGGGCCTACTTTAAACAGGTGGCACGTTATTTGATCCAGCCGATGGAGCTTGTTGATATGACGGAGAAAAGAGATTGGACAACTAATGTTAAAAGCTGGTACGAATGCGAGTCCGAACATATGATGCCCGGTCAATTGAGGAACTCCGTACTTTGTATAAAGTAGATGCCCCCCGGTGAGCCCCGAGGGAGACCGATGTCATGATTGACACCTAATAATTCAGGCAACAGATCGGCATGCCCCTCCATTTACGCCAATTTACTTTCCTTCCAGCCTTCTTCCTCTTCCAAAGCTATCAACATCCCTCAAACTTCTTTTCTCTCTCTTCAAACTCCAGCTTTATTTATCAATATGCCTCGCCAATTCTTCGTCGGTGGTAACTTCAAGATGTACGTTATTCGAGCTTCGCTACCCCGCGGTCTCAAGCCCCTCGATCCTTTTACCTATGCCTACTCGTTTCATGTAAGACCGCGCAATTGACCCTATAAAGGAACGGTGTTGCTCAGAGCATCACCGACATCGTGAATAACCTCAATGCCGCCAAGCTCGACAACAGCACCGAGGTCGTCATCTCTCCCCCCGCTATCTACCTCGCCCTGACCCGCGAGCTTGCCGACCCCAAGATCGGTGTTGCTGCCCAGAACGTCTACGACAAGCCCAACGGTGCTTTCACCGGAGAGATCAGCGTTGAGCAGCTCCGTGATACCAAGATTAACTGGGCTGTCATCGGCCACAGCGAGCGCCGAGTGATCCTCAAGGAGACTGATGAGGTATGCATACCCGCAATCCCCCAAACCCCTAACCCTCCGCAAACACTACAGCCAAATGAAGCATAAACTAAAAACCGCTCGATAGTTCATTGCCCGCAAGACCAAGGCCGCCATTGAGGGTGGTGTTTCTGTCATCTTCTGCATCGGAGAGACCCTTGAGGTACGTCATTACTACCCGGTTTTCCCATTTTCGTCCCGATAGTGGGTCATCGGGTCAAGACCGGCTATATGTTTTCTGAATGCATCCCGCTCACACCCGATTTCTTATGCAGGAGCGTGAGGCCAACAAGACCATCGAGGTCGTCACCCGCCAGCTCAACGCTGCCGCCAAGGAGCTGAGCGCAGAGCAGTGGGAGAAGGTCGTCATTGCCTACGAGCCCGTCTGGTACGAACTTACCCCATTGCTTCTATATTAAAATATTTCCTGGACTTCTCTGACATTTATCTTTAGGGCTATTGGCACTGGAAAGGTCGCCACCACTGAGCAGGCCCAGGAAGTCCACGCCGCTATCCGCAAGTGGCTCGAGTCCATCTCCGCCCACGCCCAGGAGAACGTTCGCATCATCTACGGTGGCTCCGTCAGCGAGAAGAACTGCCGTGAGCTCGCTACTCAGCCCGATGTTGACGGTTTCTTGGTTGGCGGTGCCAGCTTGAAGCCCGCCTGTAAGTTCTTAGCACATGCCCATCTACTGAAATTATTGATCCAATTGAACTAACCAACATCTGCAGTCGTCGACATCATCAACGCCCGCATCTAAGGGGTTTCAGAAAGAAACTAATACCCCCAGTGCCCCAATTATCAGAGTAAATAGCTCTGTGATGTAGGCATCAGATAGAAGACAAGCTTGGAATGTCAAGTATATGATCATGAATCTATGTACAATTCTGAAGTATATTTCGATAACACATTGCTACCCCAGCGGAGCAATTATTTCCCTGGCCAAACAGACCATTCGATGATATGCGCCTAGGCAACACAAGTAGTCTTAAATAGCAAGTAACCTATGAAGAGTACAACACCGAGACCCCGACGCCACGCCAATACGACATCCCAGGACCCCCGCCTCCACTCTGGCCCGAGCCGCTGCCCGAAGCCGAAGAAACAGATGGTGATAATGAGAACGAACCCGGACCCAGCCCGACGCCCGCACTCACCAAAAGCTCCTTAACCCGACCTTCCCAGAGAAGCCGCACATTCCAAGACTGATCAATGCGCAGCTTAATGACAGAGTCACTCGTCTCGGCCTCGCCATGAACGCTGGAGCCCAGGGGACCCTCGGGACGACCCGGGTCCTCTAGGAGTGGGGAAGCCGGTGAGCCAGGCAGGGAAACGCCGAAGTCATGCATGCGCATTTTGCGACGGGCCCATTCTAGATCATCGTCACTGGAGGTGCTAGATTTCTTGGTTTGACGCCATAGCTCGCAGCCAGCGACCATTTCGCTTTCCCAGCTGTAGACGTTAAAGCCGAAGCGAGAGCTGAAGGCGAGGTTGGGCGAGGCGCGGAGGGAGTAGGTTGTAGATAGAGAGCCCACAATCGGGGCTAATGTTAGTGTTAGGGTGTAGGGGAAGGTTGAGATGGGTGTTCGGGTGTGGGAAGGTGATGATGATTGCGGGACCTCGGTGGCTGCGGGTAATGTGGTGAATCGCAGGCCGGTTGACATGCCGATCAGTGATGAGATCGGGGAATAGTATGCCTCTGCGCCTGCAGAAAGAAGGGAAAATGGTGGCGGGACATCGTCGCGAGTGTATCTAGGATCGGGGCCGAAGTTCCAGAGTCCGCGCCAACCGAATAGGGCGTTGTCTGTGCTGAAGAGGTATTCATTGCTGTACTTGCCCGTGTCATGGGATAGCTGGGTGAGAAGTGAGGCCTGTGGTGCAGATTTAGATTGCGGCGGTCCTTGGGTTGAGCAGACAGCTAGTGATAGTTGCATATTGGTAGAGATTCTGCGTAGAAAGAGCGCATATAGAGTGGAGGGAGGTGGAAGATGGAGAGAAGCATGGAGCAGAGTAGCTTTCCGCTTTGCTTCGCTTTCTCTGTTATTTTCTCCATCTTTAGGATTTGGTGGTTCTGAGCGACTTCCATACTTGAGCCCCGGAATGCTCACACCGTCTAATAGCGAGTCCCATCCCCAGGTCTGGATCGGGGCCGCAGGGGCCTGCACTTGGCGGTATCCCGGACATATCTTTCGAAGCGGGATTGACGCACTTCCACTTGGTAGGTTGTTGAATGGCACAGTACTAAATAGATATGACACAGATCCATCGAGCAATCCGACGGTGCCGAGTGTGTAACTGGTCGCAAAATGGGGAGTGGACAATGACGAAAGGTGAACGCGCAATCGCTCGGGGGTCGAAAAATCCAGGATCGCTGCACAAAATATGTCAGATCAACAATCTCTCTATCCCATATAGGGAATTCCGGCATAAGTTAATCACATACATTGAGCGGTGGTGTTGAGTGACGAGTACGAGTTGTCGCGATTCCAGTGGGTCGCCTCGGCGAAGGATAGCTGGATGTAGTCCATGAAGTCCAGCATTGTCTGGACTAAGCCCTTGCAGGCAACAGTATGACTAGCACCGTAAAATCAAAGAAAGAACACTTGAAGCAAATACAATTGAAGGGAACTGACCCTGAGAGATCACAGCTGATTGCCCCATTCAGGTTAGCGTTGGATAAGCCCGGCGGTAGGTTAATCCGGTTATCAGCGAAGAAAAAATGTCTGTGGGGGAAACATCTAACCTTCTGTCTGAATTCATTGAACCACCAATTCTAAAATCATAATCCAACATGCCTCGTTCAAAGCGTGCGCGCGTCGTCCACGAGTCGAAGACTGCCAAGAAAGATCACAAGGAGCAAACCCGCCGGCTATTCGCCAACATCCGGGAATGTATCGAGGAATATGATCACCTGTTTGTCTTTGCGGTCGATAACATGCGGAACACCTATTTGAAGGATGTGCGCACTGAATTTGCCGACAGCCGGTAAGCATCATTACTCCAACCGGGAGTTGCATGAGATATTGAATCGGAAAAAGCGCTTGAATACCAGCGGTGGATCTGATATCCAATATTGATATATGCAAATCCTTCAACCAAGATCAATCGTCTAATAATGTCATTCTAGAGTTTTCTTCGGTAAGACCAAGGTCATGGGCAAGGCCCTTGGCACTGATGTCGAAAGCGAAGCCGCTCCCAACGTGCGCAAACTCACTCCTTTCCTCGCCGGCGCCGTCGGCTTGCTCTTCACCTCCCGCACTCCGGAATCAGTCATCGACTACTTCGAGAACTTCCGTCCCCAGGACTTCGCCCGCGCTGGAACCGAAGCCACTCGCTCTTTCACCATCCCCAACGGCCTGGTCACCGCTCGTGCCGGCGAGATCCCCGCTGATCAGGATGAACCTGTCAGCCACACCATTGAGCCCGCGCTCCGCAAGCTCGGCGTCCCTACCCGTCTGGTGAAGGGCAAGGTCATGCTTGAGTTGACTGAGGGTCAGGAAGGTTACCCCGTATGCCAAGAGGGAGAGACTCTGGACTCGCGACAGACTACATTGTTGAAGATGTTCGGTATTACCTCGTCCGAGTTCAAGGTCGATCTCAAGGCCTACTGGACGCGGAGTACTGAGGAGGTCAAGATCCTCGAGACTGAGGGTGGAATGGATGTTGATGCATAGATGGGATCTTCATATTTTTCCGTTTTTTATTTCTTCTCTTTCCCATTCGGCTTCCGTGTGGCCGAAAAAAGAACTCTGCTGGGCATCTTATGGAGTTTGGTGAGGGCGCTTTCTTTGCAAATATATTGAAGACTTGTGTGTTTTATCTCTCTTTCTCTCGTCCTTATATGGGGAGGCTTTGCCTCCTGCTGGATTATGAGCCTATGACAAGATTCGGATACCAGGTCAAAAAAAAGTCTACAAATTTACCTCGTTCTTGGATATTAATCAATCCGTAGTGCAGAACCGCTAGCTGTATTGCCTAGACCTTCATCTATCTACCAAGATACCTGCCTTCAGTTATTTCTCATGGATCTTACCTGGTCGTAACCGATGGTTTACCAGATTCCATTTCGCGCGGAAGAGGACCGACTAAAATACAAATACTTACCCCTGTAGAGAAAACGAGATCTCATTAAGACAAAAGGGGAGAAAAGGGAGAAAGAAAAAGAAAAAGCATTGGAACAAAAGTGAAGAAAGAAAACACCAAGGGAGAGAAAAATAGATAGAACGGGGAATACAAGCACAATTCATGAGAGCCTCCGTCTGCTGGGGAGTTTAGGTGGACCAAGCAGGGAATGTAGAGAATCACCACTTTGATATCGAGTTCTGATGTTGATATCGTGGCATGAGGTGGAAAAAACATTGACGGTTGTGATCGTTATAGCACATGGGCCAATTCATGATTTACCCCCTTACCCTTGAGAAAGAGTGATGAAAACTGGGTAGATCAGTGATACCCACCAGCAAAACCAGACTTCATAGGAAAGAGGTAAGACATAGGGGGATAAGTGAAGGCCTAGTACCTTCTCCTGGAACGGGGATCATCGTGTCCAGGTTCATCCTCACGGTTTCGCTTGCGTCCATAATCCTCCCGGCCACCATCGCGGCCACCATCACGGCCACCATCACGGCCGCCACCACCATACCTGTCACCACGTTCACGATCCCGGTCCCGGAATCGGTCTCCCATGCCTCGGTCTCCCATGCGGTCACGATCACGGTCTCTGTAACGGTCGTCACGGTCATAGTCGCGGCGGTCACGGTCAGCATAGCTATCCCGAGGCCGCACAGGCTCCGAATTGCTGCCAGTTGCACCACGGTCGAATCTACCACCGGCGCCACCACCGCGGTCACCACGATCACCGCCGAAGCTACCACCTCTGAAACCTCCACTGCGTCCACCACCAGGGCCGGAGGGCGCGTTAGGGGGCGCCTGTCCACCGAAGCCGCCACGGTTGCCCTGGTATCCGATACCACCGCGAGGACCACCAAAGCGATCACCACCACCGCGGAAACCTCCACCACGGAAGCCACCACCGCCACCCCTGCCACCGAAGCCTCCACGGAATCCACCTCCATACCCACCCGGTCCAGATGGTGCGTTGAAAGGTCCACCGCGGGAGGGCGGCAAGGCCTTGGTGTATCCGCGCCCTCCGAGACCACCACCAAAGCGACGGGGCTTCCACCCCTTGGTGGTGCGGCCACGCTCGACATCTACCACGGCTGGTCGTCCTTTGATTCTGAGGGTCTCTGTTTCTTTGTAGGCCGCTGATAATGGGGAAAGAACTAGTGTTAGCAATATTTCTTACCATAAAACGGAATAAACAAGGGGGATTAGTGCCAAGTAAATTGGCATGGTGGTGATACCTCTCATGTCCTTCTCGCGCTCGAACACAACGAATGCATAGCCTCGGTGGGGTTTCTTTTTTTTGTCCGAGACTGTGTCTTTGACAATGGTAATCTGTCACCGAAATGTTAGCGCTGATTATCTCCACAAATAGTAAGACGGAATAAGACATACTCTTTCAATGGGGCCGAATCGGCCAAACTCTCGTTCCAGGTCGGCCTCTTTGGCTTCATAACTGAGACGTCCAACAAAGAGAGTCCTGAATGGGTCACCTCGAGCTTGGGGATCTTTGTCCGGATTGTCTGTAAAAAATAGCTCGGTTAGCCTCTTGGAATGTAAAAAATAAACGTGAAAAGAAGGTTAAGCGTACAGCTTTGCAGTCCCTCCGCTATCTGCTTCTCTAACTGCTCTTTCTTCTCGGTTTTCTCTCGCAATTTGCGCTGCACCCAGCTTTCAGTTGCATTGTATGGAACTTCATCGGCAAAAGCTTTAGCATCGGCAAGGAACTGGGCAACTCCAGAGATAGTGCTCTTTTGGCAGTCATCTGGTGCGCGATCGCTTGGAGGCAGATATCGAAGGGGTGGGCGGGGCTGGAATAGCGCCAGAAGTGGCGGGGGTAGTTTATCCGTCATACTGAGTTGTGCACCCAATGGAGACAAAGTCAGGAGGTAAAGTAAAGATAATGCGTGGAAGGTGAGCGAACCTTCAGGAGTGAGAGCTTCGCGTCGCAATTCTGGTCTTAGCGTCGAATTGAGGGAAGTCGCTGCACACGCTATTGGTGCACATGACTCACCGCCCTGTCCAATCACGTGCACCAGAAAATGCCCGGGAGAGTCATCCCGACTCGTAAACTACGACAATAACTATTAACGACTAGAACGATGCCTTTGCGCGGAATTAGAACGTCTACGGCGGCCAGAGTAGGTGAAATCCAGATACTTGATATTCAATTGCCGAACTGACCCAGGTGATCTGCTTAGAACGGCGCCGGTGCCTTCATCCTACAATGCAAACGCCTTGACTTCCATTACTGCAACTGGGCGGGCAGCTCAAAGGGCATGGTGTAGGTATATCCTTAATGGTGCAAGCCGCCTTTCCAGGAACATCTGTACTGACATTGAATGTCCCAGTGCTTTCTTGGAGAAAACCCTCCCCGCCTTCGCCCGCGAAAACCCCCAGATTGAGATCCGTGTCTCCCCCCGACCCCAGAAGCACCCTCTGATTAAGGGCCTCTACATCAATGGCCGCGAAAAGCCTGTATGTGTACGGAACTTGGAACCCAACGAAATCCTGAAGAAGGCAAACCTCCTCAAGGAAGCCAGTGGAGAGAAGTTGAAGCGGGTCAAGAAGCCGGTTACAAGTTTGAATGAGAGTGTGCGTGGTATCTGGTCACCATACCACGGTGATCTTCGGGGTGTCTAGATGGATGGGTTTTATTTTCTTAACGGTTCTTGTTCTCTTTGCGGTGGTGATTATCAGGTATCCCCACCGCAACCTACTGTACTATTGACCTGGGTTCTGTTTTATTTCTTCATTCTTGTCTATTTGCTACCTGGAAGCCAATGGTGTTTTGACACCCATATTTTATGCATACCAAGCTCGAGCCTACATCAATTTGAAGACAACAAGTGTGCAATGATCAACTTGTGCTCAAGATTAACCACCTATATTCATATTCAAGTGCGTCGCTCTTTGATTTTGTATTGTGATTGGGAGATATAATTTCTGGATGTTACAGAACTTGCCTCTGCATATGTACAAATATGTATTTGCAACGTAGGTCTCTGGACTAAAGTTCCTCTATAACTTCTTGGCTTTCTTTATCTGTTTTGGTGCTCAACCCTCACTGCTTTTTGCTCTCCGAGTAAAACAGCCGTGTGTCAGTCAGAACGGGTCATTCATTCATTCATTTCATGCCTGTGCGATTTGTATAAGCTATAGGGGCTAGCGGGCTGGGTATTTGCGTATTTTATAATGCGCACTTCTATACTCCCGAGGTTTATCAATACCTGCCTGGAGTCTACCACGGGCCCTACTATCGTTTAATATATATGTAGTTATAAGCCCGGTTATCTATATCTCCCTTAAGTATCATTCAAATACCACTGTCACGGCTAACTTGGTGAGTCCACGTACACCTCTATACCCTACATCTGAGAACCCTAATGAGAGCTACATATAACGCTGAGATATTACTTCTACTTGATAATCTCTCCCTGCATAAGGCCATAAAAAGTTAGGCTTTAAGCACCGTAGGAGTGTGAACACGCCTTAGGTCCGAGTGTTTCTTTAGTTGCCGTTTGTATAAGGGGGTAATCCTACACTTTTTAAGAAGATCCGCTGTTCCTTGCACCATAGATGGCCGGGGGGCTACTCTACGAGAATCTATAGAGAGAATGTATTTTTTTAAGATATTACTCTTCAATTGCAACTAATTTATATAAATTCGAAATTCAGCTCCACGAAGGCGAGTCCGAAGGGTTAATTCGGGTACGTTAAACCAGCGCCCTGCTTCGCGAATAGTGGTAATTTCTTGCTTCTTAATAGCCTAGATAGCTAGTAAGATCCTACCCTCTTACTTCATTGAATTTCGAGAGATTCGGGAGCGAATTGGTGGCATGGTGGGTGATTGGACTAAATTATAATTCCTAGACGCGTTTTGGGTGGCTCGCTGGTGAAATACGTTAACGTGGAGGCCATGTCGCGTGCTTGTAAAGATAATAGTTCTTTTCGCTGAGATTACCATGAACCTAGATCACAAGATCCTCTGGAATACAGTGTCATCATACTTTGCCTTTATGAAGGGCAACCCATGCAAAAAACGATCTTATCATCCATGATCGCTTAGCTGATCGTCAACCCGCCGAGTTCGACCATTTCACGTGGACTCTTATTCTACTATCGAGGAGTCCTCAACCGTAGAGCAAGCTAAATACCTATACCCTAGCGACCTACCAATATCCGGCCCTCCATATAACCCATCTATTCTACCTACCATCGAAGAGAAGTACTAGCTTAGACCACATCAACCCTGCGTTATCAAACCTACTATATAAGGAGTTCTAGGATATCGGCTACTAGATCAGCTAAGCCCCTTATAATATCTCTACTACGTATCTAGCCGATGTAGTAAAAATGAGGTAATAAGATACTCGCTCTATTACGTCTTGTAAACCATAAGAAAGTCCTACTAGACGATCTAATCTATCTAAGCTAGGGTCGTAGCTTCGGTATAGGACCTAGCTCTAGAAATTTATATCTGAATATCGCTGCTTCAGTTAAAGCTATTGCGAAACTAGGATCCACGAATGATATAGGGTATCTAACGGAAACGTGGCCGTTTAGAAGGTTTATTAGCTGGGGATTAGGCGACTTTGATTTTCTAGCTCAGAGTATACTACAACGGCGTTTTTGGAACGCGAAAGGCATTTCTGATTGTTTTGGGACCCCGTCGTGGGACCCATTGAGCCTTAAAATCGAGTATGAGAGGAGGGACATGAATGAGTATCTGAAGATGTGCTTTAAGTTGTTGTATCGACATGACCTTTTGATGAGAGAGATTGGGGGGATGGGTGGATCCTGAGTGGAAGGAGAGGATCCCAGGGATACTGCGTCTGTGGGGGGAAAGGTCTGTTACTATTCGCGAGACAGGGCTCTGCTTCATTTGACCGCTATCGTCGCCTTGTGTGCATTGGATTTGAATATGTGAGTAATTTAGAAAAAAAGAGCAAAAGGGTGGAATCACACCGCCCGTCATTATCGAACTACCCATATTTATCTACGTAATTTGGTTCACCTGGTAGAATTGTCATCATGGATGAGTCTACCTAGAAATTGGGTACGGAGTTTCTCCTCGAGTGACTGAAAGGTCGGACTATCATCTCGGTTGCCCATCAAATCAATAATGTGATGGACTCGGATTTGATCATGGTCATAGATCATGATCCTGTATCTGAAATGGGAGCACTGTGAGAACTCTTGGGTAGAAGAGAGAAGGGTGTCTGGATTGAAGTCAACAAAAACTCAAGTTATAGGTTCAACTGCGGTTACTAATTGTGAAATAATATTAAGAACAAAGGTGGTATCCCTATCAATCCCTATGTTATAAAAATGACCTACACCTTATATTGCTCTGTTAGACAAACAATGCAAGTTTATCCAATGAATGAAAAATGGGAAGTAGGCACCTATCTTCTGTCTGATAAAATGAGGCGAGGGTGAGTGAAACTTGTTAGTTATCTACTAAACACCGAAAGCGACTTGTTTGGTCTAGCTATGATCCTAGGCTAAGTTGTCTATGATTTTGCGTACTGATGTGTCCCCTGGGGATTCTTCAGCTGATTCATTCCAATTTAGGATACACACATGATCTAATGAATTGACTTTGAATACGAACTTCCTTATATAATCTTTCACCGCCCAATTCATGAAATGAAATCATGACAGATCGATCATACACCTATGCAGGTTGATCTAACCATGACCCATAATAAGCCCCACACCGGGCCGGCCCGCACAACTCTGTATTGTGGGCGTCCTATAGTTATTGTACACTCTGTGAACGATGCTCACACTGAACAAGCACATGAAATAAGAAGCACGAAATATTCTTTGGTCCTTTCTAACCCACATCATCCACAGGATAATACGCCTGTGCCTTAGGAATGCTTAGTTCTGACAGGTCTCACAGATGCAATGTTACCAGATCTAGCAGATAGGTGTAAGACGGTTGAAACACTGGGGTTTATCGGCTTCACGCTCTCTAGGGCTCCTTAATAATTATGGGGTGATGAACATAATCTTATAGCTGACCCCGCCATCAGCTACAGGATAAGTAGCAACATACAGTGTCACTGCCATACTGCCCTTGCCAATTTTAAATGCCAACAGTGTTTCTACATAGTCGTGATGGTCCCACAGACCCTGCCAAGCAGTTCTAGTCCTTCTAGCCCAAGACTGATGAAGGGACTAACCCTATGTTAATTGAGCGTCTGCCATAACTACACGTACATGACTAAATCAACAAAATAACAAATGACCATTTTTGCACTCTTGTCTATGTCTATTGTGTGAGGCTCACGAGTCACAGAAGGTACCTTAGCGTGCTTGCCATTTCAAGACAGCTAGGGCAAATATGTATGTACGTCATATAATCGAAGGAACTGCGGGCCTTCTGGTCGGGCTGGGAAGGAGCGACAGGGGCCAGGATTTCGTTAAGCCCGGCTTGACATACACCCGTGGACCCCTGATCTCCAATCTATTACTCTTCGACCCGTATCACTCGGTCTAGCTTTTTCACTTGTCTCAATCTCTCACCCCTCCTCATATTACAGGAAATCCAAACGACCGGCATCATGTCTCAAGGTCCGAAGACCTTTCAGCGACTGGAAAAGGTTAGTACCTTCATTGATTTCATATACATATCATTATGGTGACCGTGAGAACGGAGAAAGTACCCCGATAATGAATTATGAGAAGTTTGACTTGACCCCGCTAACTTGGCCCCAGCTAGGTGAAGGCGCCTATGCAACGGTGGGTA